>APFE030274260.1:195364-326568 GCA_000404065.3 Pinus taeda | reverse complement strand
ATATAGACCAAGGAGTATATGAAACAATTCATTAATAACAAATCATTGAGAAGAATGGACTTATTTGTATTAATAGGAAACAAAAGAAACCATTACAACCTGAGCCTTGGTGTGGTGCAAGTTCCTCCCAGGGTTCAGCAAGAGTTTTCCTCTACTTTGACAAGCTCACCCACTTCCAAATGAAACAAGAAAGGATGGTAATCTCTCCTCACAAGCTTTACAATGGAAGTCCTAATTCCAGCAGCATCTACCCTTTGGAATGTTCAGCTGTCAACCTCCCCTCCCTTGGCCCAATGCCTATATTTATAGTGTTCTAAAGGAAGTTATTCAGTTCCAACATCAATGGGATACTCCCTCTTTTGGATGGGGTAGCTCCTCTCTTGATGGGATAAGTTCCTCTATCATAGGGATGCATGAACCATCTGGAGGCGCTCATACACGTCAAACACTCTTCTAGAAGGCTCTAGAAGTGACCACAAGTAACTTTTTAAAGATGAAACTCGCGCCTTTTCTTTACAGGAGTACGCAACCATCCCTTGACTTACAGAGCGTACAAGTACGCAGGTACAATGAGCTTGGGATGCGTACACGCAGGCAAGGTAGAGAGAACCTGCGTACCCAGAGATAAACATGTTTTTTTAATGAATTTCTCTCTTTCTTGAAGTTTGACATGGAGAGCAGAGGTATAAGGCTTGACAAGGAGGATAATATGACTGTTGATGGAGCCATACTAACTGCAGATAGTCATGGTGACAAATTTTAGTGTAACGGACCTGAGGCCACACCTCTATCTAATCCAACACCATGTGGTGCCCTGTTTCATCTCTTGACACCTCTGTCACCCACCTGGTCATGTGTTCCTGCATAGTCATTTCAGAAACCCTGCTTTCTTTAGGTTGATAGCAAAGAAAAAGAGGAAAATTTTAAGTAAAAAAAAAATAAAAAAAATCATGCAACAAAGGCTCACACACTCTACCGGTTCAAGATCCACCTAGACTCTTCATCAGTGACTGTGGCCCTGCTTGTTTAGCCTACATCCCAGGAGGAGAAGCAACTATAGGATATCCTACAGGAATCCTGTAGCAGCTGATCCATCTGGTGTACATACTATGGAGTCAATAGCAGCTGAAATCGACACAGGGAACATGTAAAAAGCTCTGCTCGGACGTGAACACCTCCTCAACAGCTAAAATTAGACGGAGCCTGTGCATGCAGCGTTTACGACCAGAGGATCGGGTCCCAAAGCTGTGCATACAACATTAGCCAATGAAAGAAGGAGTTCCAGCGCCTATGCATGAAGCAGGAGTGAGCAAAGCCATCATTCCATGTCCCGAAACCTGTAGAACACGTCCACGACCACACAGGTAAGTGTCTAACCTTATTCGTCAAATTGCATAGACTATACTCTGAAAACTCCATGTCTGTGAAATGGTGCAGATTGAATGAATTCGGTGGCAAGTCAACTAGCCACCCACACTCAGTCGAATGGCCTCATGGGATCTGAGCGAGCTTGGTTATGCCAAAGAGATGGGCAGCCGACATGTGGGAAGTGTCTAGTCAAGAAATCAGTGGACTAACAATGGTGGCAGCGGTTAATGGCAGAGGGGAAGTAATGGTGGCCAGAGACATGCAGGAGAATAATGGCCATGACATTCGGTAACGGATCAACCTGGACACCTCACCCCCTCGCCAGGAATTGCCTCGTAATTCGAAATTGCTCGGCCAAGAACTCACGATGAACCGCTATCGTTCACACTTGCAACCGTTTTCAACAAATTACGTGTCCTCCTCCTCTGCAGTTTGTTAGCCCGAGTTTGTCAGCACATTTCAAAATCCTCTCGTGTTCCAGGCTTGTTCAGAAGCTCCGTGACATCCTCCAATACCTAGCAAAGCTCTCTACATGAAGGAGCTCTACAGGAAACATGGCATAGCCTCCCAGAGCAGAGAAACCTCGACTGCCTGCGTCAAAATTGGAGTTTCGAAGGGAGGTAGGCTCGAAAACACCATTCCCATGCATGATATTTCGAAAGGTGGTGAATTAAACTGTCTGGAGTAGGAGAATTAGAAGCAATTCTGCCTGTGGGTCAAGAACAGTAGTTTGCCTGTGTGATACAGAGAATTTTTCAGTTGGTTCTACGTCAAATTCTCTCCATGGTTCCTGTTAAGAAATTCCTCCCATAAAAACGATAAACTACTATGAGGGCTAACCTGTGCATGAAGAATGTGACTTTTACATGGTTGATGCATGTTGAGGACGAAAATTAAGCTCTGCACTCTATTTTTGGGAGTCTAATTCCCTTTTGACAGTTGATTTTTGGGCCAACAACATTATAACCAGGGAATTGGTGCAATGTGAAACATAAACACCTGAGGGACACTGTCTTCAAAGTTCAAGGGAGGAAACCACAAACAGAATACCCCTTTCTGATCAGAGCACAAGCCAAAGCAGATTACTCTCACCATGCCAGGAGGGTTTATTAGGAAGGAACCCTCAGATTCCAGAAAATTGCGTGAACACCCCGCAGTAGTGGACCTCTTCACCCATGCCAACTGGATGGCATTTTGTGACAAAATTCAGGGACACAACGATGCAATAACGGAGGAATTCTTGCTGTCTCTGCAACCTAAATCAAAGACACTAGCCACTGTGAATTTCAGAGGGTTTACCTTAAAGCTAACCCCCGAATTCATTAGTCGAGTCACTGACCTGCCATTGGGGATACCCTGAAGCAAAGAGGAGAGAGGACTAGGCCAAAAAGATAAGAAAGAATTCTTCCTACCAGAGGAACAGTTTGCAGAAGATGAGAATGGGGTAAGGAGGGCTAGTTTACATCCTCTGTGGAGTGAAGCCAGTCCCCAAATTATGAAATACATTACCTGTGAGGGGCGGTTCAGTATTTTTTACGGCTATCATTTCCAGTTGCTAAAAGAACTAAGACATGGGTTGGATCTACCCCGAGAGAAGAAGTTAAGCATCCCCTATTTTCTCTTGCAATAATTGATTGAATGTGGCACAAAAATGAAGGAAGGGACACCAGATCAGGTAGCCCATCATGGGCTCATCAAGCTTCTGGTAGAGGATGGCCTCCATATCTACATTGTCCCCCTCTTCTGGGAAATTTTCTGCAATATGTCCAAAGATGATGATATAAGAATTCTGGCTGAGGAACTCACCTCATCCAGCAGTGAAGAAGGGAAACACCTTGAAGCCAAAAAGAAAGCCAAGGGTAAGGGAACCCAGGACAGACCACCGCAGAAAGAGCAAGAAGATAAACAAGAGAAAGGCCAAGCTGTCGAGCCCAAAACTGTGGGTGGAATAAATGCATACAAACACAAAGGGAGAAACGATTACAAATCAGGGCAAAGAGGACTGAAAAAGTCCAAGAAAGTAAAGGAACACCCAAGGCAACCATAGAAAAATTGAAAGAGAAGACACCCCCAGCCAACCAGGCCAAAACAGTGAAAACCAATTCTATAGGAAGCCAGAAATCAGTCAGCACAAGACTTTCTACAGGAACTATGAAGGCGGAGAAGAAAAAGGAGAAATCACCCAGGATCTTGGCCAGGGAGGCAGCAGTAGTGCTGGCTGCCTTAAGCACAACCCTAGAGCAAAAAGGGAAGAGAAAAAGGGAGCCTTCTATGTATTTTAAGGCAAGAAGGAGCACGAGGATAAAGACTGGCAGACCCCAGCCACTGTCAAAAGAACAAATCAAGATTGTAGACACCCCAACTACACAAAAGGAGAGGTCTCCCTCCAAGGCATCCATCACTTATGAACGGGGAAGCTCGAAGACATCCACCTAGAGAGAAAGAATGAAAATGTTAGACACAAAGGCCTCTCTACAGGATGCTGAGACAATTCTATAGGATACATTGGCTAGGCTAAAGGAGATCGAAGAGTTGGAAGAGAAGGTAGCTAGATAATCCCAGGAGGAGGAAAAGACTGAGAAAATTAAGGAACCAAGCCCCCAACCCAACCTGGGCTCTTACTACAACTTGCTAGAGGCGGGAAGGGTAATTCCCCAAAAATTTGCAGTGCCGCTCTTCTTTGCACTAGAGGAAGAGAGATTGAGGACCCACACTTGGATGAAAATCGCCAAGTCCAACGGTGTGGCAGATATAGGTCCTTTGGAGGAACAGCTCAAAGAGGCAAGGAAAGAATTGGCTTTGGTACGACATATGGAAAGTAGCCAGCGGACCAAGCCCTAGGAAGAAAATGAGCTGCTCATACAACAACTACGGTTACAGGGACACCTAATGGAGGATAGGCCCCACACCTTGGGCTAACAACAGCAACAGGAAGAGCCCACAACAGCCAATGAAACACCTGATGAATAGCAGAGAAGGGAAGGGATGCAGGCTAAAATTGAGACACTAAATTGACAACTACAGGAAAAAAAATTGTAAGCAAGCCTGGAGATACAGTCTTTGAATTAGCAGGTACAAGAAAAGGAGGCCCAACTGGCTTGCATGGCCAGTTGGGCGATGGAAGCTCTGCAGTGTAGGAAGCCAACCAAATCCTATTCCCTATACCTCAAGGATCAATGGTTGTAGTTTCATATCAACACTTTGGCACAGAGAGGTATCTCTCCATTTCAGAACTACTCTCAATTCATGGCTCTATGTGACAACATCTCATCTGAAGACAAGGCCAAGCTATCAGAGTTTTACCTACACAACTTGGCCCTTCCCAAAATGAACTTGTGGGACCCTAACACTGCGGTAGGGGATGTACAACTTATGGCCATGGCCTCTTGGCTAAATCATGAATAAAAGAGAGCAGAAGAGGTCCAAAACATAATGAACAGAGATTAGAGCAGAACCAGAGGATCCTTTAGCATTGATATTCACCCACCAGCACTTGGCCAATGACCCTCAGGCCCTACCAGATTACATGGGACGACAAGCCCAAGCCATAGCCCATTTTGAGGACATGGAGAGACTATTGGAGGATAAATGTGTTCATGCTTGCTCCCGAAGGTGGAATTCACTGTCCCACAGCCTCATGATTAGAGAATACCACACCCCCACAAGGATGAGGGAGGCCTTGGCAAGAGTGCCTCTCTACAAACAGTCCATGCAGAATCTTCAGGCCAGCTGGATCGGCCTCAAATTCATTCCTCCCTTGCTTTTGGGGTTGTTAGAGGGAGTCAGAGAAGAGGAGCAACACAAGCAGTGGGAAGAAGTGGAAAGCAAAGCAGGATTTCACAACCGTGAAGAAGATATCACTTCAGAGGCCTGGGATGTGAGGGAGGCGGTCAAGGCTATCCAGGACAATGAGTTGGACTAGTTGCTCAGAGGATGAGAAACTCATTTAACAGGGGGGTGACGATGAGCCCCAAATTGGGTAACTTATTGGGCTCATTTTGCCTAATTGTCCTTGTTCAATCCTCCATTTTTCATAGATTATGCATGTTTTTTAGTATGTTTATGTTGCTTGAATGAATAAGGGTGGTCACTCTACTAGGGAGGCTAATAAGTGGTTATTTCAGGTTTTTTGGACAAGTTTTGGAGAAAAACCAAGCAATCATGGGAGAGGTGACAACCAAGCTTGAGGTGAGGATTCATAGGGGGGTTGTCTCTGGCATTAAATGACCCTTCCTCGAAATATCCACCCTCAACTCTGAGCTCAACAGGCCACCAAAACGAATATTAAAGGCATCCAAGCAGCTTTGGGAAGAGTTACTGTTTACTGCAGTTGGAACATTCGAGTCCCTTGAATTTAGGAGGCTTGCTAGACCCCTTTTAGTGTATAGATAAGAAGGCCTTAGCCTTCGTAGTTTACTTTTGGAACTGTTGTAATTTTGCACTAGAGTGCTGTCATTTTCCCAGCTCATTTTCTTGTAGCTACTGTTGTATAACTTTCTTGTGATGATTATTTTTGGATAATGAAAAGAAGTTCTATTTGGCATCAGCTCTGAGTTTTTTATAGGAGCCTATAGCTCTTGGGGTTGGGCCCAACCTAAGAGCTAAGGCCTCCTTCATGTATTGTTATTTGTTTTTGTGTCTTTGCAAAATAATTTCTGTTTAGTAGATTAACAACATGTTGATTACATAGGTCATGGTTAATGATCAAATAGGATTTTGCATGCTCAGATTTAGTTGATATATTAGTAACAGGGAATATCTCCAGAAAAAGGCCATAAAGCACCTCTGATCTTACCTCTCCCTCAGTGGGATCGTGAGCTGGGACAAAGGTGACATTTCTGCCAACAAAAACGTTGTTTTGCTTTGTCATGTAATTCTTAGTGTTTGAATCCTCATTTGCAAATGCTGATATTAGTAGTGTTTAAATGCTTCAGTTGATGATTGATTAGTTGCATAGTTATTTCACGCATTTCATTTCAAATAAACTTTTGTTCATTTCCTTTTGCTGTTACTTAGGTCATAATAGAGTGAAGTAACTAGGTCATAGGCTTTATAAGTGTTTGTTTGTTCAGTTTGAAAAACCACTTGCAGAGTACCTGCTGTCCTTCCTTACCTGCACATACTCCATCCAACCTACCTACTTCATCTTTCACTTAGAACCCTTACCTTACATTTGCCTCATTCACTTACTTTTCCATGATTCTCATCTTATTGTGCAACATCGTTTCATCCCTCCTTGAACAAATCTAACCATCTGTGCCACTCCTCAACTCCATCCTCCAAGTCTTAAACTCCTCTACATACCTATTTCACCTCCATACTCATTTCTCCACCTTTTTCCCTCCATACATGATCCAAAATCCCATTTCTGAACATTCTGTAGAAAATTACAGATATCCTGTAGAAATTCCAGACATCGTGTAGAACCCCTACAGACTTCCTGTAGAAGCTCACAAAAGTGGTTTCTTGAAGGCCAAACTCTGTGAAACTCTCAGGAAGGGTTCTAGGGACACCTTAGGGCCTCTCTGAACCTTCCCGCCCTCTTCCAAGCATTTCCCCTCGCCAATCCACCTCTTCACAGTCAAAAACAGTGAAAGCACATGCATGATAATTATGACAACTTATTCAAAAATACAAAAAGATGGTTCTTTCAAATTCTACTGTAGACATAGCTTAGATACATACATTTCATCTTCTTAGAAGTCAATGGCATCTCTCCCAGTAACTTACATCCTCTTTCTTGCATAAGTAGAGCTAGCTGATAAAATTAGGGTTTGCTAGGGTTTGCGTTTGCTTTCAACTTTTCAGTTTCCTTCTACAGATAGATTAGCTTCCTTCAAGTTAGCTTCCATCCATCAGTTAATCAGACTCTTATCAGAGCTCATAGAAGCTGGCTTGAGCCCCTAGCAGACTTGTGCCAACTGACCAAGTGACAGCTGCGGCAAGAGCTAGTACTTGTGCATACAACACTATCGCTTCCAAGTTTGCTACGAACTACCGGGTTGATAAAAGTAAAGAAGGGAGTCCCAGGAGTTGCAACATTTTTGTTGCAATATTGGAGCTCACTAGATGGTTCTTTGTTATTCTGTCTCTACAGGTACTCTTCAAGCGGGATAAGTATGGAGAGGAGTTGCAAGCTCTGTCAAGGGGGAGAGAGATCAAGCAAGGAGTCTAGCAAAAGATCCAAGTTGGTTTCTTTGCCTCTCTCTTATCTATCATGCATAGAAGAAGTCACGCATTGCTTTAAACTATTTGTTTCTAGGGTAGCTATCAAACCTAGAGGGCTAGTCAATCGAAAATACACTAGTTTTCCTATAAACACTATGTTCTAGGACTCATCTGACCTTACTAGTGCAAAAATCTCACCCTGAAAAAACAACATCCATGTGGAATTTACAAAAAAAAAATTAAATCAAGCTCCAAGTAAAACAATCAAAATATGAACATCTTTTTAATCAATAAAATCTCTGACTTAAAATAAAGTGGCCTAGAATTGAATGTTATATCAACCATGTCAAGTAACTAACATTGGGTGAGAAATGCAAGCCATGCATATTGGATTAGTGAAATAATTGATCTGATAAAGCTAAAAATCAAACAGATGAATTATAGCTAAGAAACACAAATAAATGACTTAGAACTAAGACATGAGTTTTCCCCTTCAACTTGTCGTTAAATAACTCTTCTTTATGTCACAGACCATTAAAATTTTTCTGATACCAGGTTGAAGTGGTATTCTAACATTAACCTCGATAGTCTATGTCCATGACTACTTCTCATGCTCTGCTCCATTACCAACATTTTGGGCTAGATAAGATACATGCAAAAACCATCAACATGAAAATGAAATCTACATCTTGTAAAAAGATGGGAGGAAAAACAATATCCGCAAATTGAAACAGACTGTAGGATACCTCATTCTTGCAACATGATTATCTTGTCATGAACAATAAAAAAAGAAACCACGAGAAATGCAAATTTTCCACATTTTGACAATGAAATCTTTTGCATATTCTATGAACAATTGATGAAAAAAGTTAGCTAAAGCTTGTCAACATCAGGATTATAGTAAAACATAAAGGAACCACTCCAACACATATATAATCCTAAACATAAGTATCTATACATATAAGTATTTACTGAGGACATTGTATTTTGTGAAAATATGGAAGTCAAATCGTTGAAATAACACAATTTATGGTACCACTGCCTTACGAAGTCCATTCATTTGAGTATTTACTAAGTCCATTCAGGAATTTCGTCAAAGTTCAAAGTTCAAACAATTAACATGTAGCCTAAAAAAGCTCAGATTTGAAAAGGAGATAACCCAAATATGTAGATTATATATCTCACATTTATATATCCTAATCTCCAGACATTGAAGTGACAATTTTTAGCATACTATTGTGAATTCAGCCAAAAATGCTAGAAAACAAATTTTGATGGTTATTTTGTTAATATAGAAGTTTTATACATGCATGTATTTAAATAGTTATTTTTCAATCTCAAACATATCTAAGGATGCACACAATACGTTGCATCTTTAGTGGTTGTGTATGAACTTGAGACTGCAAAGTCCAACATTTAACAGT
This sequence comes from Pinus taeda, assembly GCA_000404065.3. Classification (NCBI taxonomy): domain Eukaryota; kingdom Viridiplantae; phylum Streptophyta; class Pinopsida; order Pinales; family Pinaceae; genus Pinus; species Pinus taeda. Next base: position 317,608 of record APFE030274260.1, on the reverse strand, counting down.
TTGCCTACAATATGCACTAGCCGAATAGGTGAACAATAGTATTGTAGGTATGTGTTATCAATATATGTATTGTGGGCCAATAAGAGTATTATTAGAATAGTCATGTCCAACCCTTCCAAGTTTTCCTATAATTTGCACTAGTCTAATGGGTGAACAATAGAACTGTAGGTGTGCATTTTGCATCACTTACCTAAATCCAACACCTTCAACACATAAATTTCAAAGAATATGTCCAACATTGGTAGGTAATTTGCAAAATGAAATAGTTGGCTTGATTGTTTCTAGAAAAGACTAGATTCTTACATTGTTCAATGTAAATTCACGACACTTTGCGAAGCTTAGATGGAACAAAAAGGAACCAAGCTAGAAGGTTATTTAAAGAATCCTTACTTAGCTAGGGTTTTTGGCCGATCTAAATACATTAGATATACTTCCCAAAGAAATCACTTCCAGATCAAGAAACAATTTCCCACAACCACCCATATCAATAGAGAAATTCCTGAACACAAGTTAGGGAAAATTTGGCAAAAACAAAGTTAGAAATATGATTGACATCCTTAAATGTTTAAAAATTTTCAACTTGAAAAATAATTATTCTAGAGTAAATTTGAGAACACGATATAAATGGAACATGATTGGAATGCAAATATGCCTTGAGAATATGATATAAATGGATATAGATCCAAACACATAAACACAGTTTAAATACAAAGTTTCCTAAAGGTTTGATGTAATCCTGAACTCTGATACAGTTTTTGATATGGACCTCTAGAAGGCACTAGCTTTATATGCTATGTAGACCCTAAAAGTTGTCATAGTCGTATCCTTATCATACCATATTATTATGGCCTTATTGGTGTCTTCTCCCGTGATTAAAGACTCAATATATGAGCATATTTTTCTCCTTACTTATTTAAGTAAATAAAAATAATAATGATAATTATAAAACTATTACCTGCACTGATAAAAGAATAACAATTGAAACACTAGTTCTAGGCTTCTAGCTCAGTGGGTAGTGGATAGCCACAATTGGTTCACCATGAATCCTCTACAAACACTACATTACTATTAGATCTCTTACAACAAACAAAGTGAGGAAATGATTACAATTTGATCTCTTATCATTGAAGAATTGTTTCATAGAGGCTGCCTCCACAACACCAACACCACAATGACAACAACATTGAACTTCACTCTATGTCGTTCCAGTTGTTGCTATAACTATGCCATGTGCCCAAACTTCCTTACTTTTCATCCAACACAATTGGATAGGGTGGCCACACCCAATGTTGGTATTCTTGTATTATAAAAAGTATATAAAATCCTTGGGAATTTGCATAATTCAATCATCCAAAAAAACTCGTATTTATTAGTTCCATCATGTGTATCTTATGGAATTCAAATTATAAAGAATTTTTTAAACTTGCAAAGCCTTATCAAGTGAATTTGTGAAGTTATATGTGTAATGTTTCACTTGTTTTTATGAGTAGAAGAAGATTTCTCTAGGGAAAAAGACGATGAGAGTGAGATATTTTAAGCTTACACAACAAAAAAATTTATTGTAGATTTTAATCATGGAGAAAAACCACCAATCTCAAAGGAATGCTCAATTCAAGTAAAAAATACATATTTATATTAATAGTTCATGACATCAAATAAAACAGGTAATATTTCTATTAACAAGTAAAACAGGTACATACTTTTATTAATAGGTAAAGCAAACATGACTATAATGATGCTGAGATTGAAAATCAATCTGTGTATTTTGTTTGTAGCTTCATTAATCTTTGATGAAGAAGTGATTTCTCCATTTTTTTCCCAAGTTGCCAAGAAAGACAATAAGCATTTGTAATGTAGACTTCACTTCTAGATTGTCATAGCCAAACTCTTCTTGGATCTGTAAGACCCTCCACATGAGGGGATTGAATTCATCATCCTTACCCAGAGCATGTTGTATCAAAGATAAACGATCACACTTCTCTCATGTAAAGAAAATAAGTTTCAATAAATAAGCTCAGAATCAAACAAAAAAATGGACTTTGTAACCCAGAGTGTGGATCTCATGACATAGAATTAAAAAGACATATGTCAATTACCAAGAAGAAAACACAACTCACCAACTGCAGGACTTTGTTTATCAAAGGATGCTTCACATATCCTCAAGGCTTCCTGAGATAAATCCTCTACTTCCCTATGCCTCCCTAGATGATATAAAGTTGTTGAAAGACTCAACATAGGAAATGAAGTCTCTGGAGCATTAGGAACCAAGCTAGCTGAAAGTATTCTGAGACTCCTCTTAAGAATATATTTGTATTTCTTAAATTTTCTTGATAAAGCATAATATGTTGTTAGGTTCTGAAGGTGCACTGCCAAAGAAGGATGATCCCTTCCAGGGGCTTACTCCTTTATGAGTAAGTTTTGCTCCCACAGTAGTTGGGATTCCTCTTCTCTATAAACGAGTAGAAGATAATGAGCACATCATAAAGGAACAATAACATAAAATTGACTCATGCAATCTGACATTCCTCGATAGATTTTCTTTACCAACAACATCAGAGATCACCCCAAATATGATCAATTTGAAGGGTTGTGGAGAAAATTTGAGAGCAAGTTGTCAATGCCCTTCCTCCTATGGATGCAAAATACCAAGGTGTTGATAGCACACCACTGAGTCTATTTGCTTTGAACAGATTTTGACCAAGTCTAGTTTTCAGCAAGAGAAGCCTACTCTAATAAGGGGCAATAATCATAGTGTTATCCAAGTTATCAGGAAACAAATAGAGCATCAAATTCCCAAACCTGTAGAATTCCATATGCATTACATTGAACAATTGATTAATGATAGGATTATTGATTAGCAGTATTGTCACGCACTGAGATGTAGGTTGTTGACATCTTCACTAACCCTTGACAAAGTCTCATTATGTTCAACTTCATACCTTGCTTGGGGTGAAGGAAATTATCTTGGTGGGGATAATCTCACCCCCCCCCGCCCACCCGCCCCTCTGATTTTTTTAGTTCTAAGCACTTTGTAGATGGCACCTATCATGACCTTATAGCTAGGACCCATTTTGAGATTTAACATATTTTCTTTATGTCCCTAAGTTGCACTTATGATGGGGCATTGGTGTACATTCATCATGTAGTTAAGTTTATTTAGATTACAGTGTCTAATCCTGTGCATATTTGACTTATCACTGATTGGTAGATGACAAAAACAACCACTTATATTTAATGCCATGCCCCTCTCACTATATTATAAATACAAATGATTTCTTGTATATTCTTTTTTCTAGTTCTGCATTTTTTGTTATTATTCTATTTTGTATGGATTGAAATATTACGATTTCCATTTTATTGCAATAGTGGAGATGATTCAGATTCATTTTATCATGATCTAGAGAGGTATGCTCCAAGAAATTAATTAATTTTTTCAAGTATCTTTCCATTTTCAATCCTTTTGAAACCCTGTGCTAAGACCAAAGACATCGAGAAATATAATTATTTGCAAATATTATAAAATTGGTAGTGCCAAGTTCTAACCTGTACCATTTAAGAGTTCTTTTACTACCATTTTGATTTCCCACCTAAAGCAGTCACTAAACATTGCAATGAAAGTGAACTTGAGAAGTAGGTTTCTACTAGTATTCACACATGATTACTAAGGAATACTAGAAGAGAGCTTCTTCTCAATGATGTTGTCAAAGTACACATTTGTACTTCTCAATGAGAAATTATATAAGCCATAATGGTGTTCCAATAATAAATCTCTATGAAAATCCCATGCTTGTTTAGGGGTGCACACAGATTTGTTGTCTAGTCACAGAGATACTTGACGAACCAAATACATTTGCGTATTGTAAGGCCTGAATCAGCCTTAAAAACCTTTCAAAAGCAACCATGGAAAGTTAACTGTGTATCCATACCCTCAGATATATCCATTTTAACTCTTATGTTCAATGTCTAATCATTGTGCATAATTGACTTACTACATCTTGGCAAGTGAACTACCCAACCACCTATATTTAACATTGGGCTCCTCACGGTTTATGTCATAGATATAGGTGATCTCCTTGTAATTAAACTTATATAACTCCATGCAGACAAGGAAGAACAATAACATAAGTCTTTCTATCAGTTCTACTTCTTCTATTGTTGTTCTGCCTTGCCTGTATGGAGCTCAAGCCAACAAATCAGCCTGGTCAACACTCTTTGTTTTAAATGTGGAGGCCACAGAACTAGGAAAAAGGAACACGGACTCAAAACCAATTTAAGGAACAAGATTATCAATGTATATAAAATCTGTTGTGTTTGGAATACAAAGCAAGACCCTCCATTCATAGCAAACTGGGAAGAGTCCTATAATTAAGAATTTTTTTGGCAGATATACAAACTAAGGATTTAATGTATTACCTAAGTGAACTTAAATGAAGTATGTACACTTTCACCCCACTTATAAAGTGGTAGAAACATTCCATCAAAATTTTCTTCAAGAGCACAATCATTAGTTGGAGAAGTCAACTAGAAAGAAGAAAAATCATATGAGGATCAAGATTCCAAGGGGAATACTCATAAAATTGAACACTCCTAATGACTAGTTGATGTGTATCTGGAATAAGAAATTTACAACCTTTAACATATTTTGGGTAGCCAAAAAATATGCAAACTATACATTGTATGTACATTGCATTGCATTTTTGTTTGGCGGTTTGGGCCCAACATTGTATGAAAAGACTCTAGGATAGCCAATAGAGGGTGTCCATCCTCTCAAGGCTTCTTCTAGGGACACCCCTTGGACAACTTTTGTGAGGCATGAAATTTTGAACATATTTGGCACAATTGATGGCTTCCGCCCAAAACTACCAGCAAGGACCTCTGGAATGGATCATGCAATTTTTCATCTCCATCAAGCTATGATTCTTCCTTTGTTGTGTATAGTAGCGCATAGTATGTTGTAGGGCCTTTTCCTACCTTCATTAATCACATGAAGTCCTCTCTCCATCAATTGTTAGGTCCCTATACTACTAGTGTAACCCCTAATTGTGATTAGTGCAACTCCCTTATTTTATTGTTGTGCCCATGTAGTCCCCATATTGTTATTATTGTGCCCCATAGAAACCCACTATTGTTATTATTGTGCCCTTACATTATTATTGTTATGTCAGCTCTTATTATATTATGACCCCTTAGACTCCTATATATAGAAAGGAGGTCTTTTCATTTGTACCATCAAAGAATTGTTCATTTTTGTAATGTAAAGGAGGTTGCCCCCTCGAAGAGGCTTATTTCTAAGGCGTTCATCTATCTTTTCTATCTTTTTGTGAGCTGGTTTCATTACATTTGGTATCAGAGCTTTGGATTCTAGGGTTTCGATGCTCGAAACAAGTCATCGTGGAATTTGCACTATAACTTTTTTTTTGCGATGTTTCAGATGTAAAAAAGAAAACCCATTTGGGTTTAAATCGTTCTAAACCTCGGGTCCAAATTTTAGAGCTTTTCGCACTATATGTCTGGAGATATGCTCTGAGGAAGTTGGCCTTTTTGCAAACTCCTGAGTTAAATTACAAGCAGCTGACCTGGGGAAAATAGTCATAACTTTTGTTTTGAGCATTAGATTGAAATTTCGTAGGAAGTTATAGAATGAAAACGGATTGTAGTTTCGTGTATACATTTTTCATATCCAAAGGTCAAAACAATGACATGTGGCACATCATACAAGTTTGCTCTACTAAACTAGTCTATAATCAGGTCACCGTGGGAGATTTGGCATAACTATTCCTTGGAGAATCCAATTTGGATCATATTGGTGGCATTGGAAACAGGACATAGAGGGCTACTGCAGATCGCAATTTTAGAACTGGAAGATCTAAAATTATAGAGTTACAATTGTTGTAAGATCGAGTTCCTAAAATCAAGAAAAAGCGAGATGGGGAAGTTTGATGGCAAGGATCTAGTAGATTGGATACTACAAATCGAGAAATATTTTGATCTACATGGTGTACCACTATTATAAAAGGTATGTATTGCATCAAATTATTTAGAACCGAATCAATTTTTATGGTATAAAGGGCTTTGTTCTTATAAACCACTTGTCACATGGTCAATTTTCACAGAGGAAATGATAGCACATTATGAGGATACAAGGAGAAACACCTTCTTTAGCCAATTGATAAATCTCAAACAACAATGTTCAATGGAAGAGAACATTGAGGACTTTCAAAAATAGAATATAAGGGAAAATGATATTCTAGAGAAGCAGAGGATTGATCTCTCCATAGGGACTTTAAACGATAACATTCAACATGAGGTTTGTCTTTGGGAACCTGATTCATTGGAGAAGGCATTTAGGTTGGCAAGAAAAGTGGAAAGCAAAATTATGGAAACAATGAATTCTACCCCTCACAACTATAAAAATGGAAGTGTTTTTTCTCCTAGTCTTCCACAACCTACAAGGGTGACTCATGACAATTGGAGGAAAAAAAAGAGAAAAGGCTTTGTTACAATTGTGATAGCAAATGCACTAACGTCATAAGTGTGCTGAGAAGAAATTATTTTACATAGATTATGAAGAGAAGGAAGAAAAGGATCAAGAAACATCAAAAGAAGAAGATATACACCAGGAAACAATCTTAGAGAAAGAAGAAATGAATCCGACCATATCTTGTAAAGCATTGCCAATAATTACCACTCAAACTCTCAAGATAGAAGGACATATCAAGAAGAAAAAGGTTCAAGAAGTGAAAGATCACATCGAGAAAGAAGAAATTAATCCAACGATATCTTGTAATGCATTGGCCGGAATTATCACTGCTCAAACTATCAAGATAGAAGGACATATCAAGAAGAAAAATGCTCAAGAAGTGAAAGATCACATCGAGCATCAAGAAATGAATCCAACCATATCTTGTAAAGAATTGGAAGAAATTACCACTCTTCAAACTCTAAAGATAGAAGGACATATCAAGAAGAAAAAGGTTCAAGTAGTGAAAGATCACATCGAGCATCAACAACAAGTTCTCCAACCTTTAAAGGATAACGCGACTTTGGTGTAGAATCGAATGAAAAAACAGGTAGATCAACATCGATGTAAAAAATGTTTTGATGTAGGTGATTGGGTATTTTTATGGCTACGTCTCAAGAAAGCTATTTATGAGAAGGAAATGTTGGCAATACTACATGCACTTAAGAAATGGCGACCTTACACAATGGGAAGACATTTCAAGGTAAAAATGGATCATGATAGTCTTAAATACTTTTTAGAACAAATATTATCTTTAGAAGAACATAAAAAATGCGTCACAAATATGTTGGGTTATGACTTTGACATCATCTATAGAAGAGGGAAGCAAAATTTTATTGCAGATGCACTCTCAAGAAAGGATGAGGATGTGGAAGCATTGTTTTGTGCTATTTCTATTATCCAACCAAAATGGATAACGAGCAAGGGATGAATGGAAGAAGGATGAAGAAGTATGGCCACTCATTCAAAAGTTGCAGAAGATCCCAATTCAAACAATATTGCCAGAACTTGAAGAGGAAGGAAAATCATATTGGAACCTGGAGCATTCATAGAAACAAGAACCTGACAGTTACGAAATTGATCAATTTCAAAGTATCTCATCAAGTGGAATAACTTACCCACTGAAGATTCCACATGGGAGGACAAGAATTATGTACAGAAGTGTGAAGAACTACTCAAGCATTGAGGACAACACTTTTTGAAGGAGAGGGGCACGTTAGGTCCCTATACTACTAGTGTAACCCATTATTGTTATTAGTACAACCCCCTTATTATAATGTTGTGCCCATGTAGTCCCTATATTGTTATTATTGTGCCCTTACATTATGTTTGTTATGTCAGCTCTGATTATATTATGACCCCTTAGACTCCTATATATAGAAATGAGGTCTTGTCATTTGTATCATCCAAGAATTGTTCATTTTTGTAATGTAAAGGAGGTTGGCCCCTTGAAGAGGCTTATTTCTAAGGCATTCATCTATCTTTTCTATCTTTTTGTGAGCTGGTTTCATAAAATAAATAGTTCAACACGAAAGACTTGAGGCTCCTTCACTACTTTCTTGAGATACAGATCATATGGTCTACATCTAGGATAAGCATCTCACAAACTCAAGCATGCCTTGGATCTCTTGAGTAGATTTCACATATTGGATTGCAAATCTACACCCACCCCCATTTCCTCAAGGGTCATGTTTTCAACTAAGTGTTTCCACTCCTTTGGTTGATGCAATGTGTTATGAAAAAGTATTCTAGTTTGCATCTAGGATAGGCATATCACAGTTCAATTGTGCTTTGATCTCTTTAGCATATTTCAGAGATTGGATTGAAAATTTACACCCACAACCTTTTTGTCAGGCATCGAGCTTTCAACCAAGTGTTTCCACTCCTTTGGTTGATGCTATGTTGTATTGGTATCTCATTGGAGGAATTTTTTACTTGACTCACAGTTGTCTAGATATCTCCTATGCAGTCAGTTGGTCTCCCAGTCATGACGGAACAACAAGAGCTTCATTATAAATCTGCATTCAATATTATTCTAATGGTAATGAAAATTCAGTGGGTTATACAGACTTTGATTAGATTGGAAATCTTGATAACTGCAAGTCCAACTCTGTCTATGTCATTCATCTTAGCTCTGGTCCTAGTTTTTGGTCTAGCAAAGAGCAAGTTGTTAATGCCTTTCTTCCTAAGGATGAAAAATACAGAGGTGTTGATAGTGCTACCACTGAGTCTATTAGGATTGGACATATTTTGACAAAGTCTAGTTTTCAGCAAGAGAAACCTACTCTAATATGGGGCAATAATCGAAGTGTTATCCATGTTATCAGGCATCTAGAAGAGCATCAATTTCCAAAACCTATAGAAGCCCATATGCATTACATCCAATAGTTTATTAATGGCAGGATTATTGATTTGCAGTATTGTCACACATTGACATGAAGGTTGCTCACATATTCACTAACCCTTGACAAGGTCTCATTATTTTCAACTTCATACCTTACTTGGGGTGAAGGAAATTGTCCCTAAGGTGGGGGTAATATCACTCTCCATCTCTAATTTCTTTTGTTTCAAACACTTTGTACATGGCACCTATCATGACCTTGTAGCCAAGACCCATTTTGAGATTAAACATATTTTTCCTATGTCCCTAAGTTGCATACATCATGTAGTTAATTTTATTTATATTACAATGTCTAATCCTATGCATATTTCACTTGTCACTAATTGGTAGGTGACCAATCCAACCACCTATATTTAATGTCAGGCCCCTCTCATTGTATTATAAATACACGTGATCTCTTGTAATTAAACACAAGACATATCTTCTTTATGTTAGTTTTGCATTTTATGTTATTATTATGTTTTCTATGTACTAACATATTACAATTTCCGTTGTATCATAACAGTGGAGATGATTCATATTCATTTTATAATGATCTAAAGAGGTATGCTTCAAGAAATTAATTAATTTTTTCAAGTATATTTCCATTTTCAATCCTTTTAAAACCTTTTGTTAAGACCAGAGACAACCAAAAATAGAATTGCTTGCAAATATTGTAAAATTGGTAGTGCCAACTTCTAGCCTGTACCATTTTAGAGTTCGTTTACTACCATTTTGATTTCCTACCTAAAGCAATCACTAAACATTGCAGTGAAAGTGCACTTGAGAAGTAGCTTTCTACAAGTATTTGCACATGATCGCTAAGGAATACTAGAATAGAGCTTCTTCTCAATGATTTTGTCAAAGTACATGTTTGTACTTCTCAATGAGAAAATATTATAAGCCAAAATGGTGTCCCAATAATAAATCTCTATGGCAATCCCATGCTTGTTTAGGGGTGCACATAGATTTCTTGTCTTGTCATAGAGACACTTGGCGAACCAAATCCATTTATGTATCGTAAGGCCCAAATGAGCCTTAAAAATCTTGCCAAAATAGCCATGGAATCATCTAAATAAATTTTAGTTGTTTTTTGTAGACCATATGAATTATGGTATATAAAACTAAACATTGTTTTTTCCCCCAACTCCATCTGAAGAATGATTATCCCCTAGTTTTTCCTAGGCTGAAAGGGAAGTTTTATTAATGTATGTAAGCAACTTTTCTAACCAATATATGTATAATTCAAGGAAAGGAATAAGCATTGGTATAGTGTAAAGGATACAAAATATGGTTTTCAAAGTTAGATTTGAATCTCAAATGAAACCCCTGATACTTAATAAATGACACAACCACATATGACTACTAAACAATCACATCATTAATAAAGCATTAATACAATGACGTAATGTTAGATAACATGATAAACATTGCATAATTTCCTTGCAATGTATCTTCTTTTGCAATCTTCTTGTCTTTATTCTCTCATTGCTAGACAAAGCTCTCCCTTACTTCGCCCTCCTCATCCTACTTTTTCTCTTAATACCCTCCCCAGGTAACGATCTTTTCTTTCTAAGAAATTCATCTCTTATCTGACACCTTCTCCCAATGCCTCAACAACACACCAGAAGTCAATGAGGGGTTTCTTACTTTCAGGATCAAGGGAGCTCTAAAGCCCAATAAAGAGCATCAAGCTTTTCCCAAAGGTATCTAGCCAATACTCCAAAATATATTAAGGAGAAATTACTCAGGTATAATGTGACATAGCTAGGGGATGTCATTGTTTGACAGGCTTTGAAGTGCTTTGGGAAATAATTGATTGGGTTCTTGATACAAGGCATGATAGAGTTTCCTATACTCAATACATATACATTTTTGACATGAGTTATCATTTGAATCTATTTCTTTTCCATGTCTTTCTAGATTGAAATACGTCCAAAAAGAAAATCCTTCTCATGTTGGACAAGTTACAACTAGCTATGAGGAACCTAGACAGGGGTCTAGGCCATATTGAAGAAAATATAAGCCTTCTCCTAGGATCCTAGATGTTCTCTTGGAAGTAGAAAGGAGCCAATAGGGATGGATGCTTCAAATGTTTTCAAATCCAAATGAAAATTGCTAACCATTTTAGCGTTTTAAGTTACTTTTGTCAATTTTTTATTTCTAAGTTCGCTGATAGATCAAGCTTTCCAGCCCCGTGGTATAGTTTTCTTGTTTCTTTGATGAAATTTCAAAGAAAATTTGTTTAGATGTTGGAAAATTTATGGTTTTGTCACTAGTTTGGTTTCCCAAGTGGAAAACCAAGGCAAACCATAAACTGCTAGGATGTTTTTCTTCAAGGCTTAAATAGATTTTTACTTTACAAATAAATAAAAATAAAAGACATGAAAAGTATTGCAAAGGGGTTGTTTTTTAAGGCAAGACCAAAACATGGAAAAAGAAAGCCAACAATTTCCCAAAGCATATGGGCATTAAACCAATTGCAAGGCTACCTAAAAATCTTAAAGGCTTTTGCAAGCAATAAGGCAGCTCAATAGGATGATAGGCCTAATGCTAGACATTCAAGAGGTAGAAATAAATGGATATAGCACCTTGAAGGTTGAAACTTAATTGATAAGCATGGATATGCCGTCGAGCATTAGGCTATGTTTTGACCATCCCCTACTCCTTATGAGCATACTTAGATCCCAACAAACCACAACAAATCCTATTGCATGGAAGGGGAGAAAGACTTAAATTTATTCTCTAGAATTCATATGACTATAAAGAGTTACCAAATTGTTTTCCAAGAAGAGTCAAAGTAGAAGATTTATCTGCACCTAAAGATAAGATTGTTTTCCAGTAAATAGAAGAATCCAAAGTTGTTTTCAAACCAAAACCATCTTATATGGCATCATCAAATAGAGCAAAACCACATAATGCAAAATCATGTAAGTAAGATCTTCTTATTAAAGCCATACTAAGTTGGATATCAACAAATCAAAATCCCTAGAAATCCACATGTTGAACACCTTGATTCATGGGCATGCAAGCTTGCATGTTTGACATGTCTCAAACAATCTAACCCTAGCTACACCTACATATACAACAGTCAAGGCACCAAAAAAATTCAAAAATCTATTCAGATGTGTCCCAATAGATCAATAAATTGTCCCAACATGTCTTTGATGTAGCTCCTTAAGTCTACATGTCTTATTTTTCTGTAATTTTAATATTTTTTTATTTCATATATATAAATAAATTTATATATTTTCACATCCCCTATGTCTTATTTTGGGGGTTCTATTTGTCCTTGTGTCAAAGGATGTATCTAATAAGCAACAAAGTTAACCATGCTAATCCGAGAGCACTTCATAGTGTTTTTATTGATTTAACAGTAGGGGATAATGTATTTAGAGAAGGTTGATAGAACATTTAGGCAGGATAGATAATATTCGAAAGCAACCTTTGACCCACTGCAAAACTCCACCTTCATAGCCTATGTTCCAGTAAGCCTGCAAACTTATATTTGGGATCCTAGTGAAGCATCACTCTTTGAAAGCACAAACAATACCTCAAGAAAATTTTTGAAAGTTTTAGAAGTTACAAATGATAAAAGGATAGTCAAATATGATATAATTGATCTGGAAATGGAGGGATTACCAGTTTCCCTTAATTTAAAACTCCTTGACCATGCTTAGAAGTAGACAGTACACTACAAAAACACTCCCTTGAAATGTAGACCTTATTTTGAATGTGTAAAAAATCAAGAAATTTCCCAACAATCGAGAAACGAGATGCATTAAAGTCATACACCAACTGGAAGATAGCAAGGAAGGATGCCAAAAATTTCAAAATGGAAGTTAAAGGGTGACAACCCACTTTAATTTTACAAACATATGAGGAAAGGAACAAAATCATTGAGGAACACATGGGAAAATAATTCTTAGATATGAATCTAAGAAACAATAAGTCGTGTAAAAGAGGGCTTCTACTTATTCTGAAACTGAACCCCATCCATTATATGAGGAGAAAAAAACATAAGAGCACCCAACAATGTTTAGTATGGAGATGCCTATGCTAATTTTGTAAAAGCATCCTTCATCTTGTAAGTGACGAGAAGGATAATGAAGAAGAGCCATAAAGTACATTGAATTAAGATCAAGAAATCAAGCCTTATATGAAAAAAAAATTATATAACCACATAATCAACATGACAAAGCATAAATGTTTTGCCTAGATGAAGAATGGTGAAAATAAATGGACAAATAATTAAAAACAAGATATTGAAATTGGTGGATCAAGCTCTCTGTCGAGGTTCCATATAGAAGTTAAGAGAGGGGGTAGCCACAATAATGACCTAGGTTAAAAACATCGTTTCCCCACATTATGTGTATCAACTGGTTGGCCTAATAGCCCCAACTTTACTTTTCAGTGGGGAGAGAATATGAGTATTGTGTCTTATTTGATGTACACATTGACTGCATTCAAATCAAGTTTTGGGACAGATTTCTAGAATTACTGATGTCAAAAGGATATCAGTGTTCTTGTTCTTTGAGAGTGTAAGGTCCTTAAATGGTAGAGGGATTTGAGATAGAATACGCATAGAATTTATTTTCTTGTAGGAATGAGTGCGCTTAATGCCATAGTGACAGGGATAAACACATAACTTAGGTTCATGAGATTGAATTGTGAAGATTCCCTTGAAGCTCTGAATCGTGACAAGTCCCTTTCTTAATGCCATTTATACTATGCAGTTACATGTTTTCTTGAGATTGAAAGCCATCGAAATTTATATAAGCATGATTTGGGGCTTTGGTTTGTTATAGTATGTTGGTTTGAAAACAAAACGAAGTTGCCTTAGATATGCATAAATTTGCAGAGCAGAGTGTTAAGAGGATGTAAAGAAGTTTCATAATATTGTAGCAAGTTCTAGGGCTTCATCATTTGAACATTTGAAAGTGGCATGATACTTATTTCAAGAAGTGTAGAATCAAAGGGTCTCATTGACAACATTGAATACAAGAGTGTCTCATTGCAATTATTGACCTATTGATTTTGACATATGCCAGAACTGAGGTTGAATAGAGGGTACTTGAAAAATTGGTACAGTGAAGCAGAGCATGTTGATGCTACGGTTTGTTGCAGCACATTAGTCTGCCAACGTTTGATAATATCCACAATTTGGCATCAGTTAGATTGGTGGAATTTAGAGTTATGCTTGTGGAACATTTGATCCTTGGTATGTATTGGATTCTCTCTAGACTATCTATATTCCAAAGTATGACAAATGATGTTAGGAATAGTGTCATAAAGGGTTAGGACTCTAAATCAGGATTATTTAAGAAACCCTGACATAATCAGATTTGAGGCAAGCTAATCCAGTAGGTCTTAAAGCAGTTAAAATTTGGTAATAAAGATCTCAATACGAGAAAACTTGAAATTCTCTTTTCTTTTCAGTTAAGAGAGAACCAGTCCCTTTGTGAAACCCCTATAATCATAACGAACAGTGATTGGATCCTTGGAAACTCTAGATTTTGTGATTCTTCAATAAAAGGGTCCTTCATAAAATGGATTGGTAGCAATCATGAAGTAGCTTATTGTCTGGATGATCTCATAAAAGGATTTCTTCACCCTAGTTAAAAAAGGATCATGATGATAATTTTTCTGATTAGGAAGCTTTCTAATACAATTGCAGTATGACAAAATCCCATATTAAATAAGAGGGGCATATTGATGAAGGCTTAAGACAAATCTATAGTATCCTTGGATGTCTCTAATATTTTAACTCTGATGATATGTTATATCTCCTAAGATGCATATGAATGTGTCTCATAAACCTAAGAATAATGACAGGTATGCTAGTACATTGTAGATAGCTCGATATTTAGAAGAAGTCATGAGCTTGGGTGTAGCCATGATCATATAATAATCCTCTCAATGCGAGGGAATTAATTTTTTATAAAGTTTTAGTTCCTATGCATTATTTTCAAAGCATATACAATTTATGGATCTTTTTATTTTGGTATATATTTTGCCACAGTTTATGACTGCCTATTGTCTGTTGTATTGTGCTGGGAATTTAAACTTCAGTATGAAGAAAAGGCATAAGCCAAAATATTGGAAGAAAGGTTTGAGTTATCCATAATTTCTTACCTCAAGAAGATAGGACTGTGATAGGATCCTCTAATTGATTACTGATGTTTATATCTAGGGATGAAACTTTTTTTAATGTTGCCTTCGAACGTTGAAGAAAATGAATAAGAGACTAGTTATTACATATTGAAGAGTTGTCTGTTGAACCTTCCCAACAGTATGAAAAAGAGCACCGCCAAAATCTAGACCAATCTACAGAAGTGAAGGTAGTGAAGAATTAGAAACCAGTCCCTTAATTTCACCCTCGCGGGAAAGCGAGGAAGAGCTCGCAAAAGTTTCTATGAGAAGCATGGTCAGCCTGATAAGGTAGCAAATTTTGCGCTTACCATCTCCACCTACACGGCCACCTGTCTCACCCTCTTCACCTCCATCTCCACCCAACCCACCTCCACCACCACCATAGTTCAACATGGCGAGTGCGATCAAACTACCAGTATTCAGAGGAGTAGGGAATGAAGATACGAACCAATTCTGGCTTGTGGTAAGGGTGGTATGGGAAGCACAAGGAGTCATGGATGACAACATCAAGAAGGCTACACTGGTAAGCACGTTGCAGGATTGTGCATTAACATAGTACATCAAGCATTCTAATAACTATCCGAACACAGGAATTGCAGAAATCCAGACCGCACTAAATAGGGAATTTAGCAAGCCAAAGTCGGAGACAAAATCAGTTATTGGGTTTAAGGAGATCGCAATGATCTCAGGCGAGACCCCCTAGGATCTAGACCAAATATTGAAATAAGCCAACATGACTTTGACAGATGGACAACACAATGCATGGTTTGTAGCATCACCAACACTGCATTTAAGGACGACACTTTCATAGCAAAAACTTTCCGTTGAGGCCGAAGATTTGGGGATGGCAATGAGATTGTATGAGACCCCTATACAAGACCTTGGTCTAGGAGTCCAACAAATCCAAATGCAACTACAGAATCTATGTCTAGAGATGTAGAGTTTAAAACGGGATAGGACACCTCTAGTTGAGGTGCGCGAGGAGGTATGGTGCATAAATTGCAAAGGCCATGGGCATGACAAGGACCATTGTCCATTGTTGGAAAATTACTTGGTGGGAGGAGGGCTGATGCTATTAAGACATGAGGCATAGGAAATACCAAGCATGGAACCTACACTATGGTGTGCGATCTGTCAGATAGGAGGAAAACACACTATGAATAATTTTCATCTATTACAGAACTACACACAGACGTCACAGAAATTGTTTTGTAATTTCTGCAAGTCGATAGGCCATGATGAGCGCACCTACAGTAGTTACAAAATAATGATGGATCGGTCTCCTACCTATAGGGTGCAGATCGAAATGTGAGCCCTCGACCCAAATACAGGGATGGTGTGCATTGGATTCTAGGGGCGTGGACGAGGTCGAGGTGGAATGGGACCAGGAAGGGGTCACAGACAACTAATTTGTTATAATTGCGGAGGGCCAAGGCACTATGACCACAACTGTAAAAACTCAACGAGGAAATCATGTTTGTATTGTACTCAGTTTGATCATGAAGTAGAAGATTGCCCTACATTGATAACGAGGATGCGCGAAAAAGGGGTACTCTAGCCTCCTCCGACTTAGAATTTGCAGATGATGAGGTCTGAGTTGCACGAAGAAGACCTGAATGTAAACATGATGCTCAGGAGCAGTATGACCACTGGTGATGATAAAGATTAGCAGTCAGAAGAAAGTGTGTGGATTCACAAGTCTCCTACAAAGGAACCTAAATTTGATTTAGAAGTGAAGGATACATTCATGGAAGCTAAGAAGAGCTTCATAGAGGCCTGCACTTCAGGTAGTACAAATCAACTAGAACCAGGGATGGATCCTTCAATGCTCAATACCTTTATAGAGACATGCATGAAACTGCTATGTGATAGCAAACCAATAAAAGGACTACAAGAACTTATAACTAGGTTTGCAGGGTTAGGAGAACCGCATGTGGTCCAGAAACTTGGAAAGAATGCATTGTTCATAGGAAGGGAAATGAGGTTGACTGTGCAAATCGGCGAGTATGAAATGGATTAGGTAATCCTAGATCTTTGGTCGGACATGAATGTATAGCCGAAACAAAAATGGGAATGCATGGGCAGACCCAGGCTACAATGGTCTCCTATTTAGTTGTGAATGGCGAGCCAACAGAAGATGTTGCCCATGGGAAGATTGCAAGGGGTAATGATGGATATTGAAGGTGCAAGTGCATAGGTAGATTTTGAAGTGATAGAGATTTTTGATGACAATACTCCCTATCTCGCACTAATAGGAATAAACTGGACCACCGATATGAGCGTAGTCATAAATCTGAAGAAGTGCAAAATGATTTTTGAGAAAAATTCACTATGCATAGTAGTACCTCTAGATCCAGTGGAAGGAGCGCGATACATTGAACCGGTGCGTGACGATGATAGTGATGATGATCTCGATTACATCTACAAGATAACCACGTGAGAACAGGATTGGGTGAATCTGACTGTAGATGGAAGCATTTTGTGGGAGCGCGAAAGCTCCTGCACTTCAGATTCAGACGAAGAAGTAGAGCATTGGCAGAATCGGTTGCACAAAGTAACAACACTTAATTACAACATGATGGTTAGATCATTGCGCTGCGTGACAGCAAAGGTAATGGATCTACCTACATACGACGAGTTGACAGTAGTGGATGAATTCCTAAACAAATTTGAAAGCACAGTACCAAAACAATAGTGGTTCAATGCTCTGAAATGGGCACTGCACGAAACGTCGGTAAGGTGGCGGGGTACACATCATAGAAGTTTTGAGGATTGGCGCAGATGCAAGAGGATGATGCGCCTACAATTTGGAAAACCCTAGATCAGGATGAGAGCTAGTTATCAGGGGAAAAACAACTTGCGCACCCACCTTTCCTGATGGGTACAGACATATGACATGAAACCCGAACAAGCGCACACCACTCCCAGAGTAGGGAATCAGAAAAAACTGCAGCAGTAAGAAAGGCGAAGTGCGACAAGGACTATCCATAGAGAAGCATTCAACAGGGTGTGAGAAGTGTTGAACAGGGTTTACCAGGTGAAATGCAATGACTAGGACCTGCATGTACCAGTGGTTTGATGGGTCTATAGGACCATGTACAAAACCTTGACCATGAAAATAATTCTAAGGTTGAGGAATAGGGTAGGGATTGTAATTGCTTAGGGGCATGCAATGATGAATCCACACATAAGAGCACCTGTAGGTGTGACATTGCGCGAAGTCCAGGATGAAGAAATCACATAGCTACACAAGGTAGAACACATAAGGCTTCAGGAAGCCATTCAAAAAACTTGAAAAAGGCTGGGTACAACTAAGGAAGAAAAACATTTTGATGGATGCAGAGGTCAAGAGGCTGGAAAATGAGATCAAGCAAGCATGCCTTGTCAATAAACCAAGGATGGCAAGGCAAGGTGTGGATGATCATACCAAGGAATTAGAAGACTATCACCAAGAATTTATAAGTCTACTTCCATGGCTAAGACCGCATCTCACCAAATGCAGTAACTAGGCGAGCGCACTACATAGATAGAGCACGCGTCGTCGACTATTGCGAGGGCAATTGAGGGTTTTCCACAGACTATCCTAAGGGGTGAAATGGAGCCTTGCACGAGTGCTGAGACCAGTTGACTATCCGTAGGAAGAACAGTCTCAGTGCTCCAGGTAGTTGAAAGGAAGCACATGACTATAAAATAATATGCTTGGGAGTTGCGTGATAAGCGAGGTGCGCGCAGATTCAGCATGTCACAAGGTTCATTCCCATGCACGAAGGGCTATGCTACCACATGGGTAGGCAAGGAAGTGACTATTAGTGTCACTGTTCATGACAGGACCTCTGGTTCGAGGCCAAATGGAGCAAGCGACAGAAATTTAAGATAGCAGTTATGGGAAAGATTCCGGAAAATCTGCCACCAAGGAAGCATTGATGGCTTGGAATTGGGGGGAACGGTCGAATTTGAATTCAAAAGGCACTATAAAACTCTTGAGGCTAGCCACGAGACAACACTTGTTCACTTGAGACTTGAGTGGTTGAATAGAGCACAGAGTGTTGAGCATCGAGCGATATTTGAGCCCCTAAGTTCGTGAATGACTGCATACAATACAGACAAGATGACGGATACCAGGGCAGGTTTGGGCTTTGAAGAATGAACCACTGGAGAGGCCGTGCTAACCATACGGTACATGATGTTCTTGAAGATACACAGGTTGCACCAGAAATCTCGAAATCCCCTCAGACACCAAGACTAAAAAAAGATAAGAAAACAATGGGACCAGTCTGCATGTCCCTGAGTAATCCGCGGTTCAGTAAGCTATCAATGGAGGAAAAGGGCAAGACTATCACAATTGAGTCAAAGGAAGAGGAGGAGGACTTACAGGCTCTAAATGTCAAGGTAGAGGACGAAGAAGACGTGGAGACGAACATCCAACTGATGCGCTCTACATCAAACTTTCCCGAGTATGTCCCTCCGCAAAATGGGAAAGCTAAGGTACCAAAGGATCTGGATGCAATGAAAAGTGCATTCCAGACCCCACTCCTTCCTAATGGAATTACCTTTGAGGGTCCACTCCTAGGACGTGTGCCTACCCTAGAATTTGAAGACTGGGACCTCATAGATAGTGAGAAGTTCCCACACTTAGAGATGAAGAACCTAATGAAACAGAATACAGAGGGGCCAGTTATCACATTACAATGGAAAAAATGGTTGTGCGATGTGGAGAAGGCCAAGTTGCTTCATCTACTGTGGATACCATAATTTCACCACACACCCATCACCATTTTACTCATCAGGTAGTTGCTTTCCTTGGTGCAGGATGGGTACTTATGGCTCAAGGATCCTATTCCCATCATTGCAGATCTCATCCACAGAATCTCTTGGCTTCCTTGTAAGGGAAAGGACCTCGCGACGATAGTAGGAAAAAGTGGTGATTTGGTTCTCGTATAAGCCATGAAGAAAAAATATAAGCTCGAGAAAAAAAAGAGGGGTTACACCATCAACAGTATCAAGGATAAAGGGTGCGCGTAACCACCCAACTCCTGGCCAGTAAGGTAATGAGAAAATGCCATGGTGATGAAGTGCCAACGCTGGTAGTTGCATTGGCTAAACAGTGTGTGGAAGGGGTCTAGTTAAACTAGGCCTAGTTCCTCTGTGAAGAATTTTTGCTCAATTGCAAGGAGGCCCAGGAGAAGGGTGAGACCTTCCACTACACGTGGTTGCTCTTGTCCATATTACTAGTAGCAGGAGAAATTTTGGAGGACAGTCAATTCCCGAGCATTGAATGTGACTTACCAAAGGCCACAAAGTATGCATCGCTTTGGGCTACCAAGGACTCGAAGTAGATTCATGACACAAATATTTTCTAGGTGCTTATTGAGGTGAGCATCCGGATGTTGATTAATAGGAGGCCACACATGTCCCCTATAGTGCACAATAGTCGGCAGAGTTTTGCAGACTTCAAGGTGGACATGCACAATATTTACATCAAGGTGTGAAAGGATCTAGCACAGCAGTGGACAAAGCTCCCATTCATAGCCACTGATGACACGATCTTTACAGTGTTAGAGACATGGTCTCCCGAGTGGCGCACCCCGGGTTTGGCAGATTTGGAGAAGACAGTAGTGCAAAAAAGGAAGGAGGATGCCAAGCTACACATCACCCAACTGGCCGAGAAAAGGCACAATGAAAAAGCAATAGCCGAGGTCAAGGTAGCCCATGCAATGACTCAGGCAACCATGGAGCAAAAGAAGGTCGTCAAAGTAGCAACAATAGCACAAACAGCAAAGGCCACAACAACATAGGTAGAGGAAGGCCAGGAAGTGTCTGCAGGACAGGAGGCAGAAGACATAGAAATTGCAGAAGAGGGCACAGATCTAGGAACCACTTCGACCCAACTCAAATGACCGTGTGTCCCAGAAAGATCAAGTCCAAGGAAAAAGTTCAAGGCCTTGAAGATGGCCATCGACCTAATCACATTGACTGAAGGAGACCTCTACGACATCGGGTAGATGGTTCAGGATATCACCAAGGAAGCGCTCCAAGAAGTTATGATGGAGTAGCAGACTGTGTTGGGGGCCCTAAGGGTGCAGCTGCAGGAACTACAGGTGTAGCTCCTGTAGGAAGGAACCTTTTCCACCTTCGTCGCAGCATGTACATCAACTGCAGAACAGATGCTATGCACAAGGATGGCCAATACCATAGTGTTACTGGAAGGAGTGCCAGCAGCATCAAATCAAATTGACAGAGCTGTGGTTGGCAAGATCAAAGGACTTGGCCTCAATTTGGCTGCCCTTCCACGAGAAACACTATACCAACTGCAGGATGGAATGAAAGCAGAACTCCATTCCAGGGAGGGCCACGTGATACAGGTTTTGAGTGAGAAAAAGATAAACATCGAACAGATCAGCCTGCAGCGTGATGAATTGGTATCACAGACTCAACAGTTGGAACAGGTGGTAGATGACACTTGCAAAGGCATCTCGGAGCTAGACATCCTAGCTGATCTACCAATAGTAGAGCAGATCCACAGGTTGGCAACTGGTGTTCATGAAGCCAGAGCAGAAACAAAAAAGGTTCAGCTGGAACTGAACCTTCAAATAGCCAAGTTGTGGTTGAAGGCACAACCTTCCACTCCCCCAGAAGTCAGAGAATAGTGCGCTAGCACTATCCAAACATGGTTGGAAGAAATTGTACGTGCAGTACAATATTGTACTGGTATGCTGGAACAAGCATTTTTGATCCTCACATCTTTGTAGGAGGACCCAAACATACAGCACCTGGAAACAGAGGTGCACAAACTTTAGGTGCAGTACGACAGTGTTTGAGGAACTGCGTAGATAGTAGTCCTCACTCAACGTATTGCAAAGATGTAGCAAGCAAAGGCACTGAGGGAGCAAGTGGATGCAGCGTAACAAAAAGAGGAATTTCTCAAAGTGCGCATCCAGCCATGGATTGATGAGGCCTTCATCATCAGAGTAGATATCAAAGGCAAGCTCGCACATATGTAGGGGATGTACGTGCTAAGGCAAGGATTTTCCCCTGACAAAGAGGCTTCAGAAGAGCGCATGCAGGAGGTCCAACAACTAGCAGAGCAGTGCGCTGTGGACCTTCGAGCAGTTCAGGACTAGTTGGATTGACTTCGCGCTAAGATTGTCACACCGATAGAGTGACTTGAGGGCGAGTCATGATGTTTGTGTTGGGGGATTGTTGGGCATGGAATCCCCCCACAACATGTTTTGGGGCTCAAAGCCCACGTTTTGGTCAAATATATTGTAAGACTCTGTGAATTACGAGCATAGAGCGTGAAATGTACATTGAGTCATAGGGTTGTCCGCCCTAAGTTTTGTAATGTAATGTAATGTTATGTCAGCCTACCCATGGTCCACAGACCATGGGATTGTATAAATAGAGCGAGGTTCTAAGTTGTAAAAAGAAGAAGAGAGAGAGAGGAACTGATGGATTGATGTAAGGATCTAGTAGAAGATAGAGAAGTCCAAGTGTCTTGGGTCATAATAGTAAGAAGAGGCTTTGTAGTTGGGTGCACAGAGACCTAGTAGAGTCCGCAGCTGAGGGCGTAGACTCCTGCAGCTGAGTGCGCAGGGTGGAGTTGAGTTTGTAACCTGAGAGGAAGAATAATAAAGATAATTTTGATTCTAGATATTATGTATCTTCTTTTGTATTACTTTCTATGCATTTATACTATTTTGTTTATTGCACGCACTTATATGAATACTAAACACTGTTAAGTATAATTGGGCTCTCACAGATAAGTTAAGTAATTAGATAAGATTGGATTAATAATAAGGAACTTGGGTAATAACATGGATCGCACCTCGAGTAGGGTTGTGCAAGGGAAACATCGCAGGTTGCAAGGTACTAATAGGTGTGCATAGTGATGTGCGTGTAGGGTCAAACTGTGGACCACCAAAAAACCATCAGATATCTCTAGGGTGTGAAAACCTAGTTCTAACACCCTTACATACTACTCTGGGTGAGACCTTAGTCTGCGGTTTCTGAAAGGGCTAGTAGTACCGGGATTTGTTTGGCTAAATCACCTCTAAACCTGGGTCAAGCCCATACAAGCCAACATTCTCTATAGCTGAGTGCGCAAAGGCCTAGGGTAAAAGTCCACAGGCAAGTGCATAGACCTTTGTGGTTGTGTGCATAGGACAGATAGAGTTTGTATTGAAAATCTGAATCATCAACAAGGAGAAGTATTATGAAATTATTGTGTATTTTTCCTTTGTGGATCACATGTGATTATGTTATGTTAAGTTTTGGGTTTAGGTTATAATGCTAATTTGATGAGAAAATGTATATGTTTCTATCTTTTATATGAAAACAAATAATGATATATGCTTACACAAAGATAATCTTAATTGCAAGGTAAATTTGGCAAAAACTTAAGATAATTCATGGAATTATACAATAACACAGTAACAAAGGCACGTAAGTACCTGATCCACTTGGTAGCATTACACGAAGGATGATCGTATATCTTCGCGAGGGTTCTAAGAGACGGAAGAGAAAGTACATCGATAAGCCCGAAAGGCTTATCGATCTACATGAAGGAAGGGTTTAAGCCATAAAACCAACATCACAACCATCTCAAGGAGTGGAAACGTGGTTCCTACATCCCCCCATACTGCTTCAGGTGAGACTTCGGTCCGCGCTTCGTGGACTAATGCCGAAAGCACCAGTAGTGTAGGGATTTTCTTGAATGACTAATGCTAAACCTAGGGTAGGGCCCATCAAGACAAAAAATGGTTTTGTTGCCAGGACTAGGATCTGCATAATGAGATGTGTTACACAGTAATTTGTCATTTTCCTCATCGCAATCCCTCTACTATGTCATGTGTCAAATAAACATGTTCATATCTTCCCACCAACATAAGAAGATTAAGCAAATGCTCTCTAATGCTAAAGATTGACCATTTTTGACTAAGTTTCTACATCATCACTAGTAAACCCTTAAAATCCACGACAGTTCTCTTTCATGCACTGTATAGTTGCAACGTCGTCGCTAGTCCCCAGTTCATGACCCGCAACGATCCAGATTTGGCGAATTAGTTCAAACAGTCAGCCTAATGGATGTTTCTAGAGATGGTTGTTGGGTCAGTTTGGGTTGCCTTTCCACCTCTGGGATGGTGGTTCCACCTCTTGTGCAACCTCCCTTTGGGATAATCTCCCTCTCCCTCATTTCATGGAGACTCCTTCTCCTATCAAATCACTCACCATTGCTATGATCTACTAGTTCCTTAGTTTTAGTAGTTCCTTTGGTTGGGCAGTGTTGCTAGTGCTTTTGAGTTTTATAGATAGCTAGTGTGGGTGTGACAAGTGTGGGATTGTTGATAGCTTATGGAAGATTGTGACTGCCCTTAACTTTGAGTTAAAGCTTATGAGTGATAGAGAGACATTGTATGTTGGGAGATTCATCCTTGAAGAGTGAATGCTTAGAAACATACTGGCTGGATCCTCTGAGAAGGCTTGTGATGTCAAGAGTTGGTTGTAAGCTTGCTCTTAATTCATTATTAATACAATCAATGATGTTTTCCTATGTCTTGTATGTAATTTACTTGATAGCTCATGACTTCTTGACTTTATGAGTAAATAGATCATTTTTGTTTCCCGGTTACATGCTTTGTTGTCTTTTCTTTGTATTGTTTTAGGTTAGTCACTCATTGAGGAGAAGGAAGTGGAAGCTGGAGCAGTGCAACGAAACTTCATCAACCACTGGTTTGAGGTAGGCCTCCAATGATGACTATTTAAGGAAATCAATTGTTGATCTATCTTTGTTGTGACTAGACCCACTCTAGGGTTAGAGGGGTTGCCTCTGTCCACAGAAGGAACACTTTCCTACATCACAAGTTGGCGGCTCCATTGGGGAGTCCATCCTATGTTTTTCTCTTGTTTGCTTTTGCTTGATTTTGAGTTAATGTCTTTTTGATTTTGGGATTGAACCATCTGTCTTTTGGGTTACCTGGGTCAATCTGGGAAATCCCTTTATTGCCTCTAAGGATAGAATAGTATTTGTTTGGGAGTTTTCATTATTTTTAAGTTCGTCACTGGAAAAAGAGAAATAGTTGCTCCGAAATTGTGTTGTCTCTATCTTGGAAGTCTGTGAGTCGCTGAATCCTGTTACACAGTCGTGACGATTCCTGAAATCGGCCCATTGTGTGAAAGATGTGTACTTTTGTGATGACATCACTCTCTTGCTATGGCTAGTGACTAATCGGCACTAGTTGTTTGTGTTATGCTTGCAACGATTCCTATATAATTGTTTATTTCAATTCTGCTTCCTGAATTCATCAGCCTGGTTAACCCCATGTTGTCTTTCTCTTATCCCTTAGTTCATTTTAATTGCTTTTAGTTAAGGTGCTTACTTTTCGGTTTCGTTGAAGTGAGTCTTGTATTTTTTGGCTTTGTGACCTAGTTTTTCAAGTTTTGAATTATTTGGCTTGGTTACTAACCTGTCCAAAAGACTATCCACAACCCTTTTGGTGGTTTGCTTGGTTTTTTCCATTTCTTGTTTCTTGTTAATTGATGCTTAGTGTTAAGTATTGAACCAATTTTGATATTGATTTGGTTTTTTCACTACTAGACATAGATTACAATTGTTTGGGTCAATTGGTTCACACTTGCTTGTTTGTTTCTTTAGAATTCAAAGCTATCAAAATCAAAATATTGCATTCATTTAGTATATGAAATTGAAAGTATATGTGCATTTCAAATTTTCATGTTTGAGAAATTGAAAAGTGAACTCTAAATCTTTCATTAGTAGTATCGATGAATCGTGAGATTAGTGTATTGATGCATTGTGCTTCTTAGTGTTTGCATTCACTTGTGTTTACTTGAGAATGAACTTTCTACCCTCCTTTAAGTATGCGTTCATCGAAATGAAAGATGCTTTACTCATTCTAGTTGCATCCTAGGGTTTTTGATATACATACGATAAGGCCTGAAAATTGAAACCTAATTCAAGATCAACTCTAAGATTAACTGAATAAAAATAACAACATATTGGAACATAACGTACATTATTTAGAGGTCTAGGCTAGAGACGTGCTCTGGCGTCATTAAACCTAGTCACTATTGCTTTCACTTAAGGTTGGGTGATTCCTCCTTCTGTGACTCAATAGCTGCTAGCACGGACTTGCGCTCCCAGAACCGTTGAGTATATGTTGGGAGACTCCACTAGGTTATCATCCTATATCCTAGGAATTCTTGTCTGCCACCTTGCAAACCGTAACACATCGAACACAACATTCGTGAAGATTGACTATCGTACGGAAAGTCCTTGGTTTTCATATGATTGCTAAGGTGTATATGCAGTTTTACGGGTTGTTTGGTAAACCTTTTTCCTAGTTCTCCAGAGTAGTCACTTTCATTCCTTTTTGGACTCCCTAAAAGAAAATGTCCCTGTGAGCACTTGTCCTTTGAGGCTCATTAAACCTCGAAAGAAATAGAGTCACGTTTTTGTCCTTTTCGCGACTCTTGAAACATAAAAAGGTCAAGTTTTGTTCTTGCATCATAAAATTTACTGCCCACGAAATATTTCTGGTAACAGTTTGAGTTCTTCGTTACAGTGCAAGTGTTTTTTCAGGCTCATTCCCGGTGGCACCTTCCCCTGAGTCTATCGGCCAAGGTCTTCCCCAGATGGGAATCTGGGTCCATTTCCGTCTTTTGGAAATGTCGGTGCTCCATATATGGAAACACGGTCCTTGCCTGGGTTAACCATCGGTCTGCCAGTTTGGTTTTTTTCAACCTCGATGGTCCCAAGCATCATGACTGCTGTTCCACCATCTCGTTCATCTGAACCACGAAAAATTTATTCCAAGGTTGAGCCTACGCCTTCTTCCCCTGTTTCCTCGCCTTCATCTCCTCCTTTTCCTGGTGAAAGTTTCACATCTAGTAACCAGGAGACTAAGAAGAGGAAGAAGACGAAGAAGAAGATGAAGGCTGATAATTGTGAGGCCACCTATGCAACTATCTCCCTGAGTACACCTCAAGTCAGAACACCTTCTTCTCCTTCGTGGAAGGTTAAGTTTCCTTGTAAATTATGCAAGGGTGACTATCTTCTTCTTGATTTTCCTGGAATCCCTAGGATCTTGGAAGTATGATCTCATGATCCAGCTCATCCCTTATTGTCCTCTGAAGCTCATGTCGATGCTACCCTATCAACTGGTAGCAATAAGAAGAAAGGGAAGATTTGATTCCCCTGAAGACTGTGTGAAGACAACCATCCCCTTCACCTTTGTCTACTCATGGATAAAGCTTCAGTTGTTTTGGAAAGTCTTACAGCTTCCTCACCTCCACTTCCAGTTGGTTATCAGAGGCTCTCTTCAAACCCTCTCGCGGTTGACAAAGATATTAACTTAGATTCTTCTCTTATCTGTCCTCCTCTTTCTAAACCTAGTTGTGCTAAGCTTGTTCCAGACCAACCATTGGTCAGACAGAGTGTCAACTTGGATTCACCAACTGTTGATCACTCTGTTTCGGAAGAGCATCATGATTATACTGCTCATGTTCTTCTCATCTCGTCAGATTCTCCTAAGTCCAAGAATGACCCTCCTATCCTCGCTAATCAAGAGAGTCCTTCCTCGGTTCCTGTAGAGCATGGGGGAAATCATATGATACCCCCACCAAGTAGTTCAGCTATTTCCTTTGATTGGAGTCATTTGACTGCATTTCGTCTTCCATCTTATGTGCCTTTCCAGATTACAGTACATGCCTATGCTAAGGAAGTACCTGGAACTGTTTTGGATGAGGGTGCATCGGTTAGCCTCATGCCTTTTACTACTTGGAAAGTTTTGGGCTCCCCACAGCTTGTGCCAGTCACTCAGAGTCTGTTGGCATTTGACGGAGGAACCAGCCAACCATTAGGGATCCTCCCAAAGTTTTCTGTTACATTGGGAGGAAAAACCGTCTATATAGACATAATGGTTGTCTAAGGTAATTTAGATTTCAGTCTTCTCCTTGGCCATGACTATATTTATGCCATGGGGTCCCTTTTCTCTTCACTTTTCCATGTGGTTTGTTTTCCACGCGATGGAAGAATGGTGACCATCGACCAATTATCGTTCTTTGGTTCCCTGCTGCCTCCTGTGTAGCTGTCATCCCCTATCGGTTCTTGCTCACAAGTAGTACCTTCCTTGCCATTGGTCAATTATGTGGCTACCCATTCTGTTTCTGCCTCTGCTGATGATCATGTAGATAGTATTGTACATCATGTACTGGGGGCATTGGAACCCGATCTGTCATTAGTGCCTCATGACATGTATCCCTCCTAGAGTGCATTTCTTCCTTCCAGTGAAGACCTCTTGGGAGCCATGTTCTCATCTAGCCCATGAACAGATGACCAAGGATAGTTTGATCTTGTGTCAACCTCATTAAAAAATGAAACAAGGGGTGTGGGGCATAGTTCTTATCTTGTGTCAAGCTCATTAAAATATGAAACAAGGAGTCTTGAGGAAAGTTCTTGATCTTGTGTCAACCTCATTAACAAATGAAACAAAGGTTATGAGGATGGTTCTTTTAATGTTTCAACCTCATTAAAAAATAAAACAAATCCCTTTCCAGATCGAGTCTTTCATTAAGATCTCGTAAACTCCAAGTCGAGTCTTTCCAAGATCTTGAAAGTGAACCTTCATTCCATCCACTCCATTGGATGCAATGAAGCTTGGGGGGCACATACCTCGATTTGCGTTATTATGTTTGGGGCATGCGAACTTATAACAAGCATAGTATTTCGTTTCAAGCTTGTGTAGACATGAAACCAAATCCAAGCAAAGTTCTCCACAGTTCAAGCTTGTGTAAAAAATGAACCTATACCTAATTTACATCTCGTGATTGCCATCTTTATCCGCTAATTTTTGCTATATGAGCCTTGGTTGTTTCATTCCATCACCACCATCTCTTTGGCCAATTGTATGCTTTCACTTGGTTGTTTTTCCTTTCCTAAGGGACCGTAGTGATGAGTGGTTTTATTAGCCAACCTCTTGACCATTACATTTTTTGAACAGTTCCACCATTATCAAAACCAGTTGTTACCCTTTATACCACTCGTTCCTCTAGGACGAGTCACCTTTAAGCTCTTTTCTGACTTGTAAAATATGAAAAGATTGCCAAGTTTTCCCTTTTTGACTCGTTAAACAGAATAAAAGGTGGTCCACTTTGAGCTCTTTTCTGACCGTATAAACATGAAAATATTGCTGGAATTTTGTCGTTTCAAGTTCGATATTGGTTATGAAACAACGTGTCTTCGATTCCTTTTTTAATTTTTCAGATGGGGGCCACTAATTATGAAAAGTACTCCTTGATCGTAATGGTCAAGTGGTTCTCTCAAGTATTATTTTATATTTTTTCCGGGATCAAGGGACAAAAATCTACGAAAAAGGACCCCCTTGGAGTTTTTCTTCTATGTCTTTTTCAAACTCTCTAAATATGAAAAAGACTCCGAGTTTTACCTATGTCGGACTCGTTAAACCCTGATGACATTAGAGTCATCACCATGACGAGGCTCGAGCTTCTCCTCCCTAGGGCTCGTTAAACTATTACTAGGTTGGATTCGACCTAAGGTCAAACTTATACTACAAGCATATGCTATCCCCTTCAAGCTTGTTTTCAAACATAATTGGGTACTCGTTAGCAATGGTGGGGGAAAATTTGGAAGTCATCATTGGTTACCTGCGGCAGCTAGTCACTCTTGAACATCGACACTTTTGCTTCTTGTTAGGTTGGGATATCCATACATCATCATTTGGCCTTCTGTGGTTCTAGGTTGCCATTTTTCCTCATTCCATCTGATCCGTGTTGCCTCCATCAAGCCTCTGATACCTTGGTATCAAAATTCTACCACATTCCGAAGTCATGTCACCGGTATGTTCAAGAGTATAATCCTTCTGCAGTTCACACCCTTACCTCCTCCTCTGATATTCTATTTCACCATCTACCGCTTTTTCCTTATCTTGTGTCGTTGATGGGGGAAACATTATGGCCCTCCTGCAATGGATCGTCTCCTGTCGATGCCATCTCATTATCTGAGAGATTGATCTAGATATCCCCTTTAGTACCTTGGAGCTTGCATGCCTCAATGGCAAGTTCTTCACACCTAACGATAGACTTTCATCATTGGTCTTCGATTGGGTGATTCCACGAGTGTTCGACTTTAGCTCATTTTTCACACTTAGTGGATTGTACTGGACAGTACCTTGAGAGCCATTGGCATTATTGGTGGTTTCTCTCGTGCTTGTTAATAGTTTTCATCATTGACCGGTAATCAAGTGAATTTCTATCATGTTCGACTTCAGCACATCTTCTCACATGATAGAATTTGTACTCTTCTTGGTTGGGTTTCAAGACCCCGAACTAAGATTACATATGTTCAGGCTACGTGGATTGGTTCGTGATTACATATATGACTCTTTCATGGATGGCTATGACCATACCTAAGTCTTCATGGATGGCCACGACCATACCTTTGTCATTATTATGGTCTTATCGACTGGGTGGTTGCGTCCATACCACAAACGAAGTTCCATATGTCTTCTAGATGGTTGCGCCCATGCTTAGACTATATGTATTTCACTATCACAGATATCAGTTGTACT
The DNA here is from genome assembly GCA_000404065.3 of Pinus taeda. Lineage (NCBI taxonomy): Eukaryota > Viridiplantae > Streptophyta > Pinopsida > Pinales > Pinaceae > Pinus > Pinus taeda. The sequence goes on along the minus strand of APFE030274260.1, from coordinate 286,953 downwards.
TGTGCCTGCAAGATCTTCAAGGTGGTTCTAGTTCAAACAGTTTCATAAAGTGTTTCACCCCTCCCAGTCTCTCGGGCTTCACGCTTTAGGGGGCATCTGTTACACAGTAATTTGTCACTATCCTCATCTCAGTCCCTCTACTGTGTCATGTGTCAAATAAACATGTTCATATCTTCCCACCAACATAAGAAGATTAAGAAAATGCTCTGTAATGTTGAAGATTGACCCTTTTTTATTAAGTTTATGCATCATCACTAGTAAACCCTTAAAATCTGTGACAGTTCGCTATCATGCACTGTATCATTGTGACGTTGTCAGTAATCCCCAGTTCATGACCTGTGATGATCCAGATTTGGTGAATTAGTTCAAACAGTCAGCCTTCTGGATTTTTCTAGAGCTAGTTTTTGTGTCAGTCTGGGTCGCCTTTCCACCTCTAAGATGGTGGTTCCACCCCTTGTGCAACCTCCCTTTGGGATAAGCTCCCTCTCCCTCATTTCATGGAGACTCCTTCTCCTATAAAATCACTCACCATTGCTATGATTTTCTAGTTCCTTAGTTTTAGTAGTTCCTTTGGTTGGGCAGTGCTGCTAATGATTTTGAGTTTGACAGATAGCTAGTGTGGGTGTGACAAGTGTGGGATTGTTGATAGCTTGTGGAAGGTTGTGGAGTGCCCTTAACTTTGTGCTAAAGCTTATGAGTGAGAGAGAGAGACATTGTATGTTGGGAGATTCATCCTTGAAGAGTGAATGCTTGAGAAACATACTGGCTGGATCCTCTGAGAAGGCTTGTGACGTCAAGACTTGGTTGTAAGCTTGATCTTAATTCATTATTAATACAATCAATGATGTTTTCCTATGTCTTGTATGTAATTTACTTGATAGCTCATGACTTCTTGACTTTATGAGTAAATAGATCATTGTTGTTTCCCGGTTACGTGCTTTGTTGCCTTTTCTTTGTATCGTTTTAGGTTAATCACTCATTGAGGAGAAGGAAGTGGAAGTTGGAGCAATGCAACGGAACTTCATGGACCATTGGTTTGAGGTAGGCCTCCAATAATGCCTATTTAAGGAAATCAATTGTTGATCTGTCTTTCATGTGACTAGACCCACTCTAGGTCTAGAGGGGTTGCCTCTATCCATAGAGGGAACACTTTCCTACATCACAAGATGTGTGATGTCACATCATTGGAACACAAGAAAACAAGAATCCACGATTAAGAAAGGAATAGTGGTTAGATAGATATATGTGTATAGAGATTCACGAAATATTCTTTTGTTCCTTCCCGGTTGAATTATATGAGTGGATCGTGAAGTTGGCAAATAACTAGGGAAGGTGGAGGCTTGACAATCTGAATGTCTGGACCCCAGAGCTAGTATGGAGATTGGAAGCCACTGAAGATAATATCGCATGTTTTGTCGATCACTGGCTCGAATTTATTATAGGAGGGTTTGTGACAGAGTTTGCAGTTGATTCTTCAGTTAGCTACAGTGAAGCAGAGCACCAATTCTTCAAAGGGATGCGAGGTAAGTATTTGAAATCACTAAATACTTGGATTAATATGATCTTGTGTGAAAAGAGGGTCATGCAGTTACCTTGATGTTTGGAGCTACGCAAAGTGGAAGGTATTTCAGGGATGGAGGAAAAAAAGGTCTTGAGTATAGCCTGCTGCATGAACCTCCTTTGAGTGATGAAAAGAGAGCAGCGCGGGCTTCCCCACTAAGCATTATTCAATTAATAAGACAAGGGTTTCCGCGAATACCTAGACCACTTCCATCCTCATCCCATCCATCCACACTACCTCCATCCTTGTCCCATCCATCCACACCACCCCCATCTTCACCTCAACCACTTACCCCATCACCCACACCACTGCTACCTTCACCACTGTTCAACATGGTGAACTCCTTAAAGATACCTGTATTCAAGGGCGTAGGAAATGAAGATCCATACCAGTTTTGGTTCATCAAGAAGCCTGTATGGGAAGCTCAGGGTATCACAGACGATCGAATAAAGAAAGCAATGCTGGTTAGTGCTTTGCAGGACCGTTAACTAATGTGGTACGTTAAGCACAGATCTAATAACCCAACATCCACATTAATGAATATCCAGGCTGCATTGAATAGATAATTCAATAGACCTAAGTCTCAAGCACAATCAATTGTGGGACTCAAGGAGATCATCATGAAGCCTGGGGAGACACCCTAGGATTTGGATCAAAGATTGAAGTGTACGATCCAAGAAGCCAACGTGAACCTAATTGATGGGTAGCACCATGAATGGTTTGTGGCCTCACTCTTGCCCCACCTAAGGGTTGTGCTATCCCAACAGAATATTGGGACCTAGGCAAAAGGTCTGGAAATCACAATGAGACTGCATGAGATGCCAATGTAGGATGATAATATGGGGGTTTAGTATATTCATGCATCGTTGTAAAACCTTTTCCTCGAAATCAAAAGTATGAAGTCAGACAGAATAGCTCGGCCAGAGGCATGCGAAGAAGTTTGGTGCCTGAAATGAAAAGGTCAAGGGCATGACAAGGATCATTGTCCTATCTTTGAGAACTATGTTGCCACAGGGGGACCAATTCCTCTAAGGCCACAAGTTGCAGCAGGGCCAAGTACAGGGTCCACGCTATGGTGTGCTATATGCCAGGTAGCTGGGAAACATGCAACCAATAATTGCCATTTTTTGTAGAAATCTGTATAGACACCACAACAACTCTTCTACAGTTTCTATCATTAGTAGGTCATGATGAGCACAATTGTCATACTTATCAATTAATGATGGACAAGACACCGGCATATAGCGTGTAGGCAGAAATGCATCCTCTGGACCAAGGCGCTGGGGGAACAAGAGGTGAGTATCAGGGGCGCAACCAAGGCTGAGGTGGAGGGGGGCTTGGTAGAGACCGAGGGCAGCTAATTTGTTACAATTGTGAAAGACCAGGAAACTACACGAGAGATTTTTTGAATCCAATGCAACGATCATGTCGCTATTGTACTCAAGTTGACCATGCAACTGAGGATTTCCCTATATTTTTGGCTAAGAATCATGAAAAGGGGCATAGCCGACGCAGAAACTCTAGATGATGAGGGTTGTGCCTTGCGAGGAAGACCCTAACACAAACATTATGTTGTGGAGTGGAATGACGACTGGCAAGGACAAAGGGAAACAACTTGCAGAAGGTGAATGGGTCCGCAAAGCACCAAAAAAGGAGACTGGGTTTGATCTAGAGCACGCAAAAGAAACATTTATGGAAGCAAAGAAAATGTTCACTGAGGCCTCTACCTCAAGAAGTCAGGAGAAACCAGTTGAAGAAATGGACCCATCCATGATTACCACGTTCATAGAGACCTGCATGAAACTTCTCCGTGATAGTAAGGTTTTAAAGTGACTACAAGAACTGATCAATCGGTGCGCTAGCAAGGACAACACTACTAGAAAACCAGGTGTAGTCAAAGAGCTTGGTAAGCATAAGGCAAGGACTATATGTGAGATGAGACTCACTACATAGATATGGGAATACGAAATGGACCAAGTTATCTTGGATCTGGGGTCTGATGCGAATGTTTTTCCAAAACAAACATGGGAAAGAATGGGGATACCTACACTTAAGTGGTCGCTGATCTAGTTAAGGATGGTTAATCAACAGAAAGTCATCCCAATGGGTAGGTTGTAGGGGGTAACAGTTGACATCAAAGGTGCAAGCGCACTGGCGGATTTTGAAGTAATAGAGATTGTGAATGATAACAATCCCTACCCTACGATCCTTGGGATTGATTGGGCCATTGACATGAATAGGGTAATCAACCTAAAGAAGAGAAAGATGATATTTGAAAAGAAATTTCTCTGCATAGTGGTGCCACTAGATCCTACAGAAGATTTGTGCGATACAGAACCAATCCACGATTACGAAAGTGATGACAATCTAGACTAGATTTACAAGATAATGACGTGAGACCAGGATTGGGTAAATCCAACAACAGATAGGCGTATTGCATGGGACTGCGAGAGCTCCTTCACATCAGATTCGAACGAAGAACTAGAGCACTGGAAGAGCCGACTACATGAAGTATCCACGCTACACTATAATATGATGACCAACTCATTGTATTGTGTATCATCAAAAGGTAAGGAATCTACCTCACTATGATGGGCTAACTGACGTTGATTGCTTTTTGGATGCATTCGAAAGGGAAGTGCCCAAGAAGCATTGCTTCCAGGCATTAGGTTGGGCGTTGCATGCTACACCTGCAAGATGGTGGGGTATGCACAAGGGTAGTTTTGGTGATTGGCACGAATATACGAGAATGATGAGGATATTCTTTGGCCACCCAAAGGTATGACTAAGCAAAAAGTATGATGGGAGGAATGACTCGCATGATCATTTGGCCAAATGGATTGAAGCATATGGAGTAGAGCCTTAGATGGAGTGGGTCCATCTGTTTTTTCATACCCTGGAGTTTATACCAATGAATTGGTACTTGGAGACAAAACTCTATCATGGAATTGAAGAATGGGATGTTTTACGCCAAGGGATTCTAATGACGCTCAGTTTTGAGTATGGATTTGAGTCCTTTAATGAAGTGTTGAAAGAGGTTAAGACAACCATATTTAAGATACCGTAGGATCCTATAGACCTGATTCAACCTGATTGGATTACCTAGTTGAGCCACGCACTGGAATGTTACAATGTAATAGTGGAAGAAGAAGACAAAGACTTGAGAAAGGTTAATATCCTGGAGACTGAAGGTCACTGCGAATTTTAAGGACCACAACTAGAGAACCCAGACATAATTAAGCCACCCAAGACTAGGCAGGTGAACATTGACACAGAGTCAGAACTTAAATTTGCAAATATTGGGGACTATTTGGATGTCACGTCAGTAGATAAGGTCATCAAACTGCTCTGTGAATATCAATACTTATTCCCCACAAAGTTTTCCAATCTAAAAGGGATAATAGGAGATCTAGGTGTCATGAGGATCATCCTAAAGCTGGATGCAAAAACTGTGAAGCAATTACCGTACCGTATCAATTTGAAGTATAAAGAAAGGGTCTGCTTTGATTTAGATAAGATGCTCGCGGCAAGTATTATTGAACCAATGGAAGAATCTAATTGGGTAAGCCCAATAGTGGTTTAGGAAAAGAAATAGAAGGAAGAAATAAGGTTATGTGTAGATCTCAGGAAATTGAATGACGCTTGTGTGCATGATCCTTTCTCGACCTTGTTCACTGACAAGGTCCTGGATAATGTAGGCAGCTAAGAAGCATACGCTTTCATTGATGGGTTCTCTAGGTACCATCAGATCAAAATCGCGCCTAAGGATAGAAGTAAGACGACCTTCGTGACTGAATGGGGATGTTTTCAGTACAATGTAATGCCTTTTGGGCTGAAGAATGTGCCAGTGATCATTTCACATCTAGTCATTGTGGCATTCAATGACTTCATTCATAAATTTCCAGTGGTATACTTTGATGTCTGGACATTGTTTGGATTGGTCAAGTGCAATGTTGCAAGTCTTTGCTTGATGCTAGATACATGTAGGAAATACCAGATCACACTCAATCTAAAGAAGTGTCTGTTTTATGTCCTTTTTGGGATCTTGCTTGGTCATGTGGTATGAAGACAAGGATTTATGGTAGACCCCACGAATATCACCGTGATAATCAACTTGGAGGTGCTGAGGAGTGTGAAACAGTTGCGCGCAACTCTATGACATACCGGATACTATAGGAAGTTCATAAAGAGCTATGCCCATATCACCATGCCTATGGATAAATTGTTGAAAAAGCATGCTATGTTTTTTTGGAATGATGAATGTCATAAGAGCTTGGATGTGCTAAAAGAGAAAATGGTCACTGTGCCAATCCTAGTCTTCCTAGATTGGAAGAAGGAATTTCATATGCATGTGGATGCATCATGTATTGTGCTGGGGGTCATACTGACATAGGTGAGTGAGGGAGATCTAGATGATCCTATAGTGTTTGCAAGTAGGAAGTTGTCTAAAGTGGAGAAAAATTATTCCACGACAGAGTGCAAAGGATTAGCTATGGTGTACGTGCTCCAAACGTTCAAGCACTATTTGTTGGGCGGACATTTTAATATGTATACGGATCATTCCACATTGAATTACCTGGTCGACAAGCCGGGGGGGGGGGGGGGGTATGTAGATGGTTTTTGTTGTTCTAGAAGTGTGACTTCGAAGTTATTGTGAAGCCAGGATGACTAAATGAGGAACCTAATCATCTATCGCACATTGACACTGGAGAGGAACCTACTAATTTGGAGGAAGGACTACCTGATGCGCAGCCCTTTGCAATGCATGTCACGGATAGTCATTTTGAAGATATTATCCACTCCCTGATGATATGATTGGCTCTGGAAGGTTATACAATTCAACAGAAGAAGGAACTAGTAGTGCATGTGGCAGAATTTTCTATCATTTCAAGGCACGTGTACAAAATGGGGTCTGAAGAAATATTGTGACATTATGTGCCTGACTTGCAACGAAGCAACATCCTTTCTAAGGCTCACGGAGGAGCTACGAGAGGACATTATGTAGGAAAAGCAACAACGTAAAAGATTCTACACATTGGGTTGTGGTGGCCAACCATGCATAAGAATTCGAGAGCATATTGTAGGGCATGTGACACTTGTCAAATGATTGGACGATCATCTCAAAGGGATGAACTTCCTCTGATGCTGCAAGTGATGTTACAACCATTCTAAAAATGGGAAATTGACTTTGTCGGACCAATTCAACCACTAGGAAAGAAGATGGGTGCGCAGTACATCATCACTGCCATTGAGTATTTGACTAGATGGGTGAAGGTGTAACCTATGAAGGACTGCATAAGCATGACAACAACAAAATTTATTTTTGAGTATGTCGTGATGAGATTCAAGTCTCTAAAGGCCTTGATGTGTGATCTAGGTACGCACTTTCTTAATGAAACAATCAGCGTGTTGACAGAAGAATAGATGTATCATCAAAAAAAGTACGCCTTATCATCCACAGGCTAATGGGATGGTGGAAGCATTCAATAAGATACTGGAGAGTGCGCTCATGAAGGTCTACAATACTCAAATAAATGACTAGGATGTACGTGTACGCGTGGTGTTATGGGTCTACAGAACGACTTGCAAGAAGCTGACTGGAAAACACCTTTCAAACTCGTGTATGGCGTAGAAGTTTTGATGCCAATGGAATACATTATACCTAGTCTGCGCATAATGCACTCATAGGAATGGCAGATGTGAAGCCCTGGAAGAGAGGCTCACGCAGCTAGCGGAGCTTGAGGAGGACCGATTTCTAGCTGGATGTCATCAACAAGTTCAAAAGGAGCGTGAAAAGGCATGGCATGGTCAACACATGAAATTGTGCACCTTAAAGGTAAATGATCTAGTCTTGTTATATGATAGCAAATTTGATAAATTTCCAGGGAGATTTAGGATGCACTAGCTGGGGTCGTATGTCATCAAGGACATCTGACGGTCGAGTAGTTCAGCTGGTCAAATTGAATGGAGAACCCATCCCAGGAAGGTGAATGGAAGATGATTGAAGCCATACACTGGTGATCCAGCTAGGTGACTATATGAGGGAAGAATAGTCTTATCACTCTAGACAGCTGAAAGGAAGCATGGGAATATAAAATACATTGCCCAAGTTGGAGAGTTGCACGATTGGGGAACTGCGCGGAATGAATAAATGTCACAAAGCCCATAGAAGTGTGTAGTCAGCTGCGCTACCAAAAGAAAAACCACGCAGGATAGCCAAAAAGTGACCTTTAAAGTCACTCTTCATAATTTGACGATGAGAAAATGACCAAATGGAGCATGGGCGTGGCATTTAAGTCAAAATTTATGGACCAGATCTTTGAAAATCTATTGCCAATCCAGCATTAATGAACCGATTTTGGGGGCAATGGTCACAAAGGGTTTCCTAGCGGAAAACACTTGGCATTTTGAGAATTGATGTGTTGAGCTCTCAAGTGCACATGAACTATGAAAACTTTGAATTTTTGATAGAAATTTCAGTGTTTGAGACATTGCCAAAGGAGACACAAGAGTTGTTTCATAGCATCATGTCAACGCTGGCTGAGACTGTAAATGTGGGGGAAGAAATGATAGTCGAAGGAGTTGTTCTATGGGTAGCCATGGCAATCGAAGGGGCTGCCTCGGAGGTTGTAACTATGGAAGTACCAGCTGAAGTGCCTAAATTACCATGGTTGCCTTGGCCGAGGCCTACCCCGACCAAAGGAAGGTCCAAAGAACAAGAAAGACAAGCAGACCACGACACCATAGTCAGTGCGCACATCACCTAGAAAGCACCCACGGAAGGATAAGCCCACCACACAGGAAAGGGGAAGGTGATTGACTTAGAGCCAGCAAAAATGGTTGAAGAAATCCTCATGGATGATGAGGATATTGCAATGGAAACTGAGGGTGTTGAGGTTGAGGGGTCTGACCCCATTTCTAAGCTACCTAAGTACATTCCCCCGCGCAAGGGTGAAACAAAGGTGCCGAAGGATATTGATGAGAGTGAGGTCACCCTGCGCACACCCCTACTACCACAAGCAAATTTTCTTTGAGGGACCACGCTTGGGGCATGCCCCCATTTTAAAATTGGAAGACTGGGATGTATTTGACATGGAGTGCTTCCCTCATTTAGCAACATACCAACTTATGGACCGTGTCTTCCACAAAAACACTAGAGTAACAACTTTAGAGCCGAGGAAGTGGTTGAAAGGCATGGATAAGGCAGGCCTACTAAACCTGCTATGGGTTCCACATTACAACTGCACACCCATCATGATGATTACGATTAAGCAGCTACTGTGCTTGGTGCAAAATGGGTGTTTGTGGCTGGAGGAGCCAATACCCATCACTAACATGTTGATCCATAGGGTCACATGACTACCACACTTAGGAGAAAATCTGGCCAGGGCATTTGGTGGAAAGGCTAGCGAGCATGCAATTTCTGAGGCGATAAAGGAAAAATTCAAGCTAGTAAAGAAGTTGCGTGGCTATGCCATCACGAGTATCTGTGACCCCATGGTCAAAGTGGCGATGCAAATCTTGGCAGGAAAGCTCATGAGGAGGTGTTGTGCAGATGAAGTGTTGACACCAGTGATAGCCTTGGTGGCCTAGTGCGTGGAGGACATGCAATTAATTGGGCATGCTACCTCTGCAGTGAGTTCCTCATGAACTTCTGTGAGGCATAGGATCATAGTAAGGCATTCCACTATGCATGGCTACTACTGTCCATAGTGCTGGTTGTGTGAGAGCTTCCCGAGGATAGCCAATTTCCTCCAGTCACACCAAACCTATCAGAAGTAGCGAAGTTCACTTCGTTGTGGGCTACGAAGGATCCTCAAAAAATCAAGGACAACAAAATCTTTTGGATATTGATGGAGATGAGCATCCACAAGGCCATCAACCACAAGCTGCAGTTGCCACCAAAAATATTTGATAGGCTACAGGAGTACGTGGAATTCAAGTCTTACTTCCACCATGTCTCAATACGTGCATGAAAGGACCCTGAACAAAAGTGGCATGACTTGCCATAATTGGCGATAGATGATGCAATTGTAGCGGTCCTCAACCATTAGTCTTCCTCACAACGAAAAAAGGAAGAATCCAAGTTGAATATGGAACAGTTGGTCGCGAAGAAAAGAAAGGAGACCGAGGATAAGGCCAAGGTAGAGCACACTGCCATGAAGAAAAATAAGTGGGCAAGCAAAGGAAGAGGAGCGTGACTCTGACCGGAGTCAGAAGTTGCCTTCTCTGGAGCCAAAAGAAGAGAACGAAGAGACGGCGCAGGGAGGAGAAGACCTCGAGATGATTTCATCCCGCACCAAGTGCACCAGAGATCCAGCGAAAGTAGGGTTGTCGAAGAAGTCCAAGGCTAGCAATAGGTCTCTCAACCCGATCACCCTAATAGAGGAGGACTTGAATGACATAGGTGATGTGGTGAGGGATGCTACCGCAGAACTATTATAGCAGTTTGAGTCGTAACAGCAGCAAGCGTTGGGTGTTATCTAGATGGGTCTGCATGAGTTGCAGATCCACATCTCACAAGTATAGACTAGCACTACATCAACTAGTTTAGTTCCTGGCACCTCTGAAGCTAGAGGGATGTTGTGCACACAAGATCCCCGAGCAATAGTGTTGTCGAATGGAGCATTGAATATAGAGGTAGAAGATGACAAGCCCACTGTCAGCACCCTCAAGGGAGTTGGAATTAACTTGGCCATGCTTCCTAGTGAGGTGCTTCACCTGTTGTAGGATGGCATGATCGCAGAACTGTGGGCCCGCAAACAACATGAGTTACAGGTCATCAGTGAGAAAAATATCAACAACACCTTGATGCCTATACAATGAGACTTTGCCATTGACCTCATGAAAGACCTTACAAACAAGAGTCAGAGCATGGCTAAGGTCATCACTAAGGCATGTAGATCTATCCCGGAGCTGGAAATTCCCGAGGTTGAGCAAGTTAATGTGCAGGTTTAGAAGCTCGCTGCTGGAGTATGCGACGCATGCACAGAATTAGCAAAGGTCCAATTGGAACTAAACCTCAAAATCACAGAGTTGCAGTTGAAGGCCCAACCTTCGACTTCGCCAAAAATCAAAGAAAAGTGCGAGTCACCTGTGAAAGATGTTGTATTCGTAGTAGACAACGCAGTAAAGGACTGCACAACACTTTTCAAGAAGTCGCTAGAGGTGGTCACCAGCCTACAAGAAGACCCCACTATGCAGAGGTTGGAAACAGAAGTGTGGGAGCTACAGCAATGCTAAGACGAAGTTAAAGTGATGGTGCGCACTTTCACCATCACGCATAGGCTAGCAAAGCTACAGGAGGCCAAGGCTTTGAAAGAGTAGGTAGATGCAACTCAGCACAACGAATTCATGCTAAAGGCTCATTTACAACCTTGGTTGGACGAGGCCTATTTGATCATGACTATAATTGAAGGCAAGTTGGCTAGTCTGTAGAAGACTCAGGAGAAGATTCAGTGAGACAGCGGAGGGCGAACAATGGAGTAGCTAGTCGAGGAGATGAAGTAGGTGAATGGACAGTGTATCACCGAAGTTGTAGTAGTCCAAGTTGAGCTAGGAGGTCTCTGTGACAAGATCTCCACACCAGCTGAGTGACTCAAGGGTGAGTCACCATGTTTGTGTTGGGGGCCTATTGGGAACGGGTACCCTAGGGGTTAATTTTGGTATTAAAACCCCAAGTTTTGGGGTAGAAGGCCCGAAGTTTGTATAAATAAATGTAAAGTATCCTCATTTTGTGGTCGCAAAGCATGAAGATATCAAGAGTCAAAAAGGGTTTTCTGCCCTTAGTCTAGATAGGCTGTGTCAGCTTGATGAGATCCGCCCTTGATTTGCAGAACATGGGATTGTATAAAAAGAAGGTCTTAGAGAATTATAAGGGGGGGAAGTGAAGTAAGTTTAAGTTTTGAGGAATATATGAAGAGCTAAGGGTGAGATTATTAGCATAGGAAGAGGCTTTGTAGCTATGTGCATAGAGGCCTTGGGTAGAAGTCTTCAGCTGAGTGCGCAACCGCCTGTAGCTATGTGCGTAAGGCAGATAGAGTCTATATTGAAATTATGAATCATCAATAAAGAGAAGTATTATGAAATTACTATGTATTTTTCCTCTGTGGATCGCATGTGATTATGTTATGTTAAGTTCTGGGTTTATGTTATAATGCTAATTTGATGCGCAAATGTATATGTTTATATCTGTTATATGAACGCAAATAATGATATATGTTTACGCAAAGATAATCTTAATTGCAAGGTAAATTTGGTGAACACTTAAGATAATTCAGGGAATTATACAATAAAATAGTAACAAAGGTGCGTAAGTACCTGAACCACTAGGTAGGGTTGCGCGAAGGATGATCATATACCTTCGTGAGGATTCTAAGAGATGGAAGAGAAAGTACATGGATAAGCCCTAAAGGCTTATCGATCTACATGAAGGAAGGGTTTAAGGTATAAAATCAACATCACGACCATCTCAGGGAGTAGAAACTTGGTTCTTGCATCCCCCCATGCTGCTTCAGGTGAGACTTCAGTCTGCGCTCCACGGGCTGATGCTGAAAGGGCCAGTGGTGTAGGGATTTGCTTGGCTAACTAACGATGAACCTAGGTGAGGGCCCATCTAGCCAAAAGACGTGGGTCATCCTTTCCCCACATGTAGTATGTTTATTACCTATGATCTATGGTTGAAATGTTGGTGGGATATGGTTCATCCTTTCCCCACATGTAGGATCCTTCCTACTATTGTTGATTTCCATGCATGTAGAACATGGTTCATCCTTTCCCTACTCTCATTCTTTTGCATGCCTGTAGGAGGTGGTTCTTTATTTCCCTACGTATGACTATGACATGTGTTTGTAGGATGTGGTTTCTCCTTCCCCTACAAGTGGTTGTGAGTAGGATGTGATATCTTCTTTCCCTGTTGATGTTCTTAAGTCATCCTACCCATGTAGTCCAGGACACATGGGAAGTACCTCTCATTTGGCCAATGAGTTGGAAAAAGTGGTTAGGGACCATAGCACTATCGATGTACACATTGTGTACTGTCATACTCCCTGTGACTAGGATGCATGGTGTTCAAAAACTTGATTTGGGATCAAGGACTGACTTTTGTCAATGGATAGTGGTAAGGTCTTATGACTCTCTCTCGATCACTTCTTATTCATTATTACTTCATGGTTCAACAGAGAAGAGCATAATAGAACAGTGATGACAGAGATGGTACATGATGATAGGATGGTATGATGATGACAGATGGATTGGTAGGTGGAATTCTCCCTAGTTGAGAGGGAGTGTTAAAATTGGAAAGTAAGGGAAAATTCCACTTTGGACAAATTAGTTGATGGAGATAATCATTCCATTAAATTCCTCTTTTTGAGAGGACAAAAACTGACCTAAATATCATCAAATTTGGTTAAGAGGAAGTGTGATTTTGAATTTTTGTTTATCCCATATAAAATTATCAAGGTAAACCTCTCCTATATGTCAGCTAACCTAGTCCAATGGTCATGTCTGTTAAACACCATCAAATTGTATATAAGGAGGTGCCTTTCAACCTCATTTGACTCAATGAAAATGGCTTTAATATATCTGTGAGATAACCACAACTTGAAGGAGCTAGGAGGACATGTATTGGGTATGCTTTTGGTGTGTTTTCCTTTCCATAGGTTTGATCTTGAAGTTGAATGGTAGCAACAGGTTAGGGCAGTGAAGATGGGTGAGATTTCTCCATTGGTGAAGTACGAATCTCCTTGTAATGATTTCAGGAAGGCCACATGATTTGTGAGTCTTGGATAAAGGATCTAAAGGGTTTTTTTGTGAAGCAGAATAGGCCACATATCCTAATCCCAACTACAGTAGACATGGAACCTTAGTGAGGGTTGTTTGCAGCTTGGAACCTTATCCAAATAAGGTCATATTTTCCTGAAGGAATGACCGCAATATTTGTCTCTAGATCTAGGCTATTCAAGCAATATATCTTCAAGCCCTAACTACAAATTTTCGACCATAGAACTTGTAAAGTATTTGAATAGGCTTCAATGCTCAAATTCTAGGACTATCTTTGCCTCTTCATAATCAACAAAGGAAGCTACTTTAAGTGAATCAAGTTTGAGCCCTTTTTGAGCCTGTTGATTTGCTACTTTTAATTGTATTGTCTATTGGTTAGGGTAGAACTTGTCTACTATTATTTGAAAACATAGTTACAAACTTTTCTGGGCAGTATATTTGGCATATCGTTAGGGTTCTAGTCATCATCTTGGAAATTCATCCTTGACACTAATTGTACTCTCCTTCTCTCTCTCTAGTGAACATTTTATGATTAATAATAATAAGAATATTGATGAAGGTTTTTCATCACCTTGGGTTTTTTCCCTGGATTGAGACAATTTATTGTGTCCTCTTGAATTGTTTGTCTTCGTTATTTATTATACATGTTCTTCTCTCAGTTAATGTCATCATGATAATATTTCAAATGATTTTTAATGAGTTAATAATTTCCCTAATGAGATATTGAAGCTTTTGTCTTCAGTAAAGAACATGTGATCCTAAATTTAATAGTATGTGACAATTCGAAATTATAGGGTGGTCTCCAGTGTGAGGAAAGGTTGAAGGGGTTGTCCAACTATAGTCCATGGAAGGAAAGAATCAAGTTGGTCTTGCAGCTCAAAAATATCTAGGAGTTCATCGAGAAAGCCATCAAGACGCCAACTAACCCAAAGGAATTTGAAGTGTCTAGGAAGAAAACTACACATGAGATGTGGATGGCTCTTCAGAATTTGTTCCAAATTAAGAACGAGAACCTAGTACTGGTATTTGAGGATAAGTTGAAGTCCACCAAGATGATACAGGGTGAAGGAGTGACTTCCTATCTGACGATATTTTCTAAGGTCAAAGATGAGTTTGTTGTCATCGTTGTCACTATTTTAGATTCTGATATGGTGAGGATGTCTTTGAAAGCATTCACAAAGGAATGGAAATCCTTCATCAAAGGGATTGTTACTAGAGAGAGGTTTCCAGAGTGGAATAGGTTGTGGGATGACTTCACTCAGGAGGAGTTTCTAGACAAGGATCTTCATCTGAAGAAGAGGGATTTATTGATGACATGCCATTTGCAGCACAAATGAAGGGTAAGTAGAAGAAGGAATTGAGTAAAGTCAAGTGTTTCAACTGTGGCAAGATGGGATCATTTTTCATCGAGATGTTATATGAAGAAGAAGGGAGATGACAAGAAGAAGAAAGGGATGTAAGTCATTTGTGTTGCCACGTCTACTGAGATAGATGTTGTCACTAGGAGATTGGAGGAGGATGACTTTTCTATGATCTCTCATTTCTTGCGGGGTACTATCGATGAGGATGGATGGTACGTGGACAATGGTGCTTTGAAACATATGACAGGGTCACAAGAGGTTTTTGATACTCTAGTTGAATAGGACTTGAAGTTTCACAGGGTGTTGGGTGACAAGAGTCAAAATGAGATCCAAGGATCAGGAGTTGTGCCATGTAGGATGGAGAAAGGACGAGTGATGCCAGTCTAGGATGTATTTTTTGTACCAGGACTCACATATAGAGGCTCTAGCTCTGTAGGTATTGTGTTTGGAGTTAGAGAGCATGGTCCATATAGGCTAATGAGAAAGCCTATGGATCATGGGAAGAAGAATTAGGTGGAGCAGGTGCAGGTGCAGGCTTCAGAGGTATAGGTACAATTTCTAGAGATGAAGGTCCAGGTTCCAGAGGCTCAGAGGGAGTTGATTTCTAGCAGAAGGTTATATATTCAGAGGGAGACTTGGTAGCCCAAGAAGAGCGTGCAGTCAGTGGGGAGAAAGGGTGATTTTGCATCTACCAAGAAGGAATCATGGAGGGATTGGAAAACAATACAGGAGAAGAGGAAGAAGAAGGATGCTTCTAGTGACAGTGACACTTTTGAGAGAGGTGTAATTCATGCTACAATGATTGTTGTAGTGATGCACACCAAGAGTTGGACGAGTGTTGCTAGTAGTGTTGATGATGATGAGTTATTTCTTAGTCTTAGAAGTACGTCCTTCGCTAAGAGGGAGTGTTGATTTTTGAGTAGCTCGGGAGGTACTCCAAGCCCTGGGGTTTAAGATTTTGAGGGGGGAGCACCACAAGAGTCACTTATGGGCTTGGATTGCCCATAAGTGATAAGAGACAATGATATTCTTTATAACTGGATTGTCAGGAAAGTATCCAGAGATTGTATTTAGAAGTTACTAATGCTTAATAATAAAAAACCTCAGAGTTGTTGTAGATGGGAAGGATCCTTAAGAAGTCCACCTCTTGGATCAATAGCTTACCACGGGAGACCAAATCACTAGTAGCAGGATGGACCAGTGTTAGTTGGTGCAAAGTAGTGTCAGAGTAACAGTTTCAATGACTGGGAACATCAGAGACGGAGCAGCACAGAGAAAAGTTGGAAATAGTGCAATTGGTACAGAACAGAGAAAATAACAATGTAGACGCTTCATAGGGTCAACACAGAGACTAGCAACAATCAGACTCTAGTAATGAGATGCATCATACTAAACACAATTAGTTTAGTATTTGGGATGCTTTTCTGTTGTTGATGCAGTAGCAACAGCAATTGGAGAAGGATGCAGTGTTGGCAGTGGCATGGCCAACAATAGCACAGATGTAGAATTTCAAAGGGAGTTGCAGTACGGATGTAGCGTTAGTAGTGGCAAGGTCAACAATAGTATAGATGCAATATTTGCATAGTAGTTGGTGGACAAGATGATAGAAATCAACAATGCAGAAGGAGATGTTACGAAATAGAGTGATGCTCCAGTAGGGTGCATTGCTAGAGCACATTCCTCGCTAGGAGGGAGTGGTGATTTCTGTTAGCATCAGATGTGATCTAAGTCTCAAAATTTGTAGGGAGGGGCTTTTTATGGGTTGATTTTCTTCAAACAAGGTTTTCATAGGCCTGTGGAGCCATTTTGAAGCATGACATAGTGATTAAAAGGAGGGATGAGGTTTGTATGAGGGCTATAACAACCTATAATTGTAGCATACTAGCACGACCTCTCAAGAAAGGACTACTGCAGGTGTAGAGAGCAAGTCTGGGTAGAAAACAAGGGCTAGAAGCATAGAAAATTTTAGGGGCTAATATTCACAGGTGGGCTAATTTTCCATGGTTTTCCCAAAAAAATATTCACCAATTTCCCTTCCTTTCTAAAAATGATTCGCCCAATTTTTACAATATAAAATTATATTAACTTGAAAATTTCCAAAATTATATAGAGACTATATATAAAATCATTAGAAATTTGAATATTTTTACAAATATATCAACAACCATTTTATAGTTTGCATATTATAGACAAGTGAAATTAGCCAAAGTTTTAAACTTTAAGATAAATTTCCATCCTTAAAATTTTCCCAGGCTGGAAGTGACTGTGGTCTTGCCCTTGTTGAAGAAAGGTGTAACTAGGTTCGGTTTTCATAATGACTTATAATTATGATTTCATGAAAATAAGAAACAAATTTATTTATTGTATTCCTTGCATCATGGGTTTCATGAGCAAGAAGTGTTTTCCATAGGTAAAAGACTTCTTCTTAATGTCTTTAGGTTTTGTTGTCTTGTTATGAATATAATTAAGAAGTCATGAAGTAATGTTACACATGTCAAAGTTACACTCCAAGACATTGTCACTATCTCTCTTGCAGTAAGCTAAAATAAGGACAATATTCTCCTTAAGATAATGTTGGCCTATCTCTAGGATCTCATGTCAGCCTAAATGGAAAGCAACAAGTCACTATAGAATATACTATATATATATATATATATATATATATATATATATATATATATATAATATATATATAGATATATATATATCATAACCTCACCTCATAATCGTCAAGAAATTCAGACATCCTTGATCTGAAATAATACTAATCTTAGAGCAAAGAAGAGAAGGGTATTACAATGAAAAAGGAAGGTGACTACAGGTGCATAAATGTCTTCAAATTTATTGGGCTAAGTCTGTCATCTAAGCGAAGGATCAAAGTTTGTTCTAAAATAGTGGAAGCTACAATTAAGGGCTATATCAAGCGTTGAATGCTGATAAAAGAAGACCAAAGACAAAGAAGTTATCTTGGACTAAAAGAAGAGATTAGTGAAGACCGAGGATTGTGTCTAGGGTCGCAAAAGAAAAAAAGGAGACCGAGACTCTCCTAGTGATAGTGTAATAATAGTGCGAAGAAGCACTGAAGTGATATAGTGTGAAGGAGGAAGACTATGAAGAGATTTTATTTTTAGTTAAGGCTCCCATTGAGAACCTTTAGGGATATTTTCATCTAGTCATAAAAGTCTAAAAGAGACATTGTCATGTTATGAAGGAATGTTACACATTGTAAAGAGTCATACTTGTCTTTGTAAGTAACCCTCCAAGACCTTGTCACTAGCCCTCACTCAAGTTGGCTTACAATGTAAGGATGATTCAGGAGAGATAATGTCGGCTTACCCTAGAGATCATGTTGGTCTAATGGGAATGGAAAAACAAGTATATATAGCAGTGTTCTGCCTCAATTGTAGGCAATAAATTTGGTGAAGCAAGTATCTCATATAAGTGTGCAAATCCTAATAGAAGAAGCTTCTACATCAGCAAAGTAAGAAGAAAGGATAGTGAAGATCATTGTGGATTGATTTGGGATTGTTTACTCTCTCACAGGTGAAGGTAACAGATCCAAAGTTGTCAAGAGGAGGTAAAATGATTGCAGTCACATTGAGGTGATCCTGTTTGGGTGGAAGACTTTGCTAGAAGAATCCAAGTAGAAGTGTAACGAGTCTCTCTCTTAAGGAGACTATTCAAGGAGTGAAAATTATCTAGGGTTTATGTTGTAGGGTTGAAAACCTACAATAAGAGGCTCGGAATCTGAAGGAAGCCGAGAAGAGGAAGAGGAAGACCAACTTTGAAGAGGAGGCTAGAGAGTTGGTCTCGGGAGGAATCTAGTGTCAAGGGTATTTTTCATGGTCTTGGTATTCGTCTATTGAAGGTTCCATAAGAAGAATTTTGTTTTGGTTTTCCTCTCAAAGAGTGAGAGGTTTTTGGCTCTAGCTGACTAGCCTATACACTGTGTCTCTTGTCTATTTATTGTTCATGATTTGGTAATTGTCTTGATGAAAATAACACGATAATAACTCAAGAAGAAATTATTTCAAGAATTAAAAATACTATCACGAGCAATTGTCATAAGTAGAGAAATCACCTAACTAGTGATGCCATAGATTTCTTAATGTGATAGAGGCATGGATGCAAATTTTCAAAAGAAATTATGTTCCCAAGAGAGCATGATCTAATCCTGCAATGGCTGATATGTGTTTATCACTCAGATTCCATAATACAGACTTACCAAAACAAAATGCTTATCCCATGGAACCAATATTTCATGAGGGACAGAACATGACATCATTATGTACTCCCAGTTGGTAGAAAAGGATAATTTTCAAAGTTAATGGATAATAATTATTACAGTCCTATGCAATCTTGGATGGACAGAGCCTGTAGGAACTTATGTCAACACTTACATGCATTTGAAATTTGAAGCTAGCGCTGATTTGCAGGTACCCAAATTTTGTTTAATCCCATCAGTGATAGAAAACCTAGCCTATGAATGCTAGAATTTTCATGTTTCATTATTTTGCATGATATTGGTGAAGTTTTAAAGTGGTTGCAATGGATGAATAATTTTAGGTAGCACCCTCATTTTGCACATGCTATAGTAGGGTAGGAAAGGAATAAACTCCCTTGAGTAGCAGTGTAGCATGAATAAGCTCCCTTGATCACTAAATTTTATTTCATGTTGTCATAAATAGATCACTTGTCTTTTTCTTTGTAAAATACAAAATTATGTGGTGCTTTAACTAGAAGTCGAGGCCATTGTCATATATATATGCCAAAATTATAAGACTCGCATGCACTCCCAAGAAGAGAACATCTCTGAGTTGGAGCCTATGTTACCCCTTATTTTGGCACAGGGTTAATACTAGTGAATTATCAAGAATTAACCAATTTGATGCTGGGGCGTTGGATATATAAATGTCAGCTATGTTTCCTAGAGGTTGGGTATAGAAACATTAGCTATGTTGAAGGATCCGCTTGTTAAGGTCTTCTCCATGATGAATAATATTCTCACAATGGTCTTCGTGAGGAGTCACTGATATGGTTCAATCAGTTGCAACATGGGTCCAGGCAAATCCGAGGCCCTTTTTGGGTCTCTAGCAATTTTAGGGATGACTGGATCATCATAATCCATTTGTGCTAGTGCATCTGGCTGGTGACCATATATGATCTTAAGACATTTGATTTCCTTTTCGTAATCAATGTATTATTTCTCTCTTATCTCCTTCGCTAATCTTTGAATTGGAAAGACACGTGTCATATTTTTTGGTGAAGCCATTATCACCCATGCCTTCAGCTTCATCTTCCTCCATGGAATCTTGAACATATAGCTTGTTGAACACACTTAGTTGTGCTTGTCTATAAGTATTTTGAAGTGGAAAAGAGAGATGGAGGGCTTGGGGATGGGCCATCGCCCAGGAATGTGGGAACCTTGTGCAAATTCCCTCTTCCCTCTGTAGAATGAAATCACCACGATTGGAGGAACCAAAAATCCAATCTCTTGAATTCACCCAAATGCATCAGATCATACCTGCAACGCCATGGCTGCGCCCTTCCTTCGCCCTTCCTTGGACACACACCTTACAACAAGATGGAAATAAATGAGGGAAATGAACATTTTTTATATTTCAAACACAAATATTGCAGGAAATCTTGAACTTAAATGAAATGCATGTTGGTTTCTCAAGGGAAATTAAGTAAAATGTGTAAGTTTTTTGTTAATAAGGAAGTATTTCCAATTATAAATAATTATTAATAGTATGAAAATTGTTGGGTTTCTATGTCACTAAAAATTATTGGAGGGGATTTTGGTTGTGATATTAAAGGTGAATTATGGTGAAAGTAAAATAAGTTTTGTGTGGTTAAAAAGTGAAGTTTAGTAGTAATATGATGAATGATCATTTTCAACTAAATATTTGGTTTAGTAAGGATAAATAACTTATGGATATTTTCCATGATGTTCAATATAGGGAGTCAAGATGGAAAAGGTGATAGTTTGGCTCCCATGTGCTTTAGAAAATTGATATCTCTTTGTCAATAAACATTAGGGGTTGAAAAATAACATAGGCTCCAGAGTTATGTTTGTTCCAACTTAGTTATATCTTGAACCAAAAATTGTTGTTGACCTCATGGACATGATTGGCATTTGATGGCTTGCCTGGTAGTCTTGTTATGAAATAAATGGATGTACAAGGTAGGTAGGAGCAACCATTTCGGTGGAACTTGGCGATAAATAGATATCTATCTTTGCATATTTTTTTAAGAGAAAATATACCTAGTTGATTATGATTGTAAGGACATCACTTTAGAATCTAGACTAATGTGCAGACACTAACCAAATAGTGATTAGTCAAACCCACAAAAGTATTATAGGTGCTTCAAGAGAAGTAGGTGTTTTTGTGCTCTCATAGATATTCCCCTAAGATTTCCAACCAAACTTCATCGAGTTTATCTGTTCCCTTTGGAGTTGTTCACAACTGGAAAATGGAAAAGCACCCATGATTTGGGCCTGTAGGGTTCTTTTGTTGTGGAGTGGGACAGTTTCACCAAATCCCTCATTGTCAGTAGTATTACACTATCTAAGGAGGATGATTCTTTTGAATGGGTCTGAAACTCCTCATACGAGAATGTCACAACTCTTCATGCCTATTGTGCTATATCAGAAAGCTACCCTTTGCAAAGGGTTAGTTGGTGGCATTCAAAATTATGGTATTGGCCTATTGCCCCTAAACTAAAATGTTTTATGTTTCTTTCCTTAGATAACCGTATTAAAACTTGGGATTGCCTATTGTGGAAAAGTTTTCATGGCCCAAATGTATGTGTTCTCTGCCCAAAAGATTCAGAAATTGTCAATCGTTTATTTTAATTGTGCCTTTTATAGGTCCCTTTGAAATCATGTTTTAGAAGAGTCAAATATTCATAGTAAAAAAACACTTATTTAATTTTATTTTAGAAAATGTTGTAGAGAAGTACCGAAAACACAAATATTCTAGGTATAATGATGGGTGAGGTCAAATTTCAAAAAGGTCTCATGATTGAGACCCATGTTGAACTCTGGTACAATTATAGTTGAGCCCATGTTCGAATCCCAAACCTATACAAGCATGTTTGATAACATGTTTACTATAATTAACTCAAAAGAAACAGTTGGACCACCTTAGTAAGAACAAATAATGTTTTTTTTTCCAAACATGTTAGTTGGTATATTATAGTTTAATGAATATGTTTTCCTATTATCATATATGGTTTTATACTTTATGAAAAAAATCACCAAGACTTCACAATGTTTTATAACTTAGTAAGAGATTCACCAAGACTTTACAGTTATTTATTATTCAGTGCTAAGGCATGCTAGAGTGACCGAGAAGCATGCGACGAAGATGTGCGAGGTGCCATGATATGCCAACACGTGCTAGGAAGTGTTAGGGGGTGTCGGTGAAACACAAGCGACCACTAGGTCAAATTAATGCATGGAAATGAATGAATAAGAGTTTCCGACAAGAAGTGTCAGTGAGTTCCAAATGTGCTAAGGAGGGAGTGGCAAGGTATTCTAGGTAGTGATAATGCATGCTAGAGGCTAGGGAAACATGCCAAGATGTGCTAAGTGTTAGCATGTGCCAATGCATGCCAGGCAGTGTTAGGGTGTGCTAGGGAAGCACAAGGGAGCACTAGTTTCAAATGTATTTAAATGAATGAATAAGAGTGTGTGATAGGGAGTATCAGTGAGTTCTATGTGTGCTAATGACGGAGTGACAAGGTATGCTATGTAGTGCCAAGGAATGCTAGAGTGTCAGGGAGACATTCCCAAATGTGCCAAGTTCCAGGGTGTGTTAATGTGTTCTAGGGAGTGTTAGGGAGTGGCATGGAAACACAAGGGATAACTAGTTCAAAATGCATGGAAATGAATGAATAAGAGTGTGTGATAGGGAGTGTCAGTGAGTTTCAAGTGTGTTAAGGAGGTAGTGACAAGGCTATATTCTAAACAGTGCCAAAGCATGCTAAAGTGGCAGGGCATGTCGGGGAGTGGTAGTGTGTGTGAGGGAGTGCGAATGCATGCCAACGAATGAAAGGGTTGCTAACACGTGCCACATAGTTCCAATGGATTGTTATATGTACCAAGTGTTATTCCATGTGAACATGTAAACTATGTTGCTCAGTTGTTTTATGACCACCGTTGGACTTGAGCCTTGACTCGGTAACTTGTAACTTGTTAAGTGGGATAAGTTGAAATTGGTCATGAGTAGCCTAAGATGAGTTATAATAAGTTCTTAGGTGAACACAACACAGTATAGTTGTAGTAACCATAACTTGGTCAAGTTGTTGTAGTCGAGGCAAGAATTGATTGGGTTCCCAAGTCCCAAAAAAAGTAAGGGTAGTTGTGAGGGCATGATCGTTGAGTATTAGGGCATGCAAAGGAATGAAAAGGGCATGCTAACACATGTCTAATAGTGTTAATGCATATTGAGGAGTGTTTGGGAGTGCCAAAACATCACAAGTGAGTACTAGGTCAAAATGCATGGACATGAACAAATAATAGTGTGTGCTAAGGAGTGTCAACAAATTCTAGCTGTCTCAAGGGTAAACTGTGTTAGGACAAGGTCATAATAGGACTTGTAGGAGGCAAGCCTATGGTTATGATAGCAAGTTGGAAAAATTAATTTGAACCAAGGCATGTTAGAGTCCCAAGGCATGTCAAGGAGTGCTAGGGTGTACTAGGGAGTGCCAAATCATGCCAAGGAATGCAAGAGATGCTAACACGTGCCACATAGCGCCAATGTATTTTTAGACGTGTTAGGTGTTATGGCATGTCAAGATGTAAACAATGTTGCTTAGTTGTTTTATGGCCACAGTTGGACATGATCCTTGACTTGGTAAATTGTTAAGTGGGATGTGTAGAGTGGACATGAGTAGCCTAAGATGAGTTATAGGCAGCTCTCAAGTGAATAAGGCATAGTCTAATTGTAGTAACTGTAACTTGGTCAATTTGTTGTAGTTGAGGTAGGACTTGGTGGGGTTCCCAAGTCTAAAAAAAAGTAAGGTTAGCTGTGAGGGTATGATAGCTAAGGAGTGTCATGGCATGCCAAGGAATGAAAAGGCATGCTAACACATGTTGGAGACTGTCAATGCATGTTGAGGAGTGTTAGGGAGTGCTAGGGGAACACAAAGTAGAACTAGGTCAAAATGCTTGGAAATGAACGAATAAGACTGTATGCCAGCGACTGTCAGTGAATTGTAGGCATCACAAGGATGAAGTGTTTAAGGAGAAGTTCATAATAGAACTTGCAAGAGGAAAGCTTATGGTTGTGATAAGGCATGGAAAAAGTAGTTTTATAGAAATAGATACTTTGGGTTGGGAACAACATTATTTTTCAATGACTTTGTTGAGTTCGCAAGTTGAAAAAAAAAAATATTTATGAGGGCATGACAACTAGGGAGTGCCAAGGTGTTTTAGGGAATTCCATGGAGTACTAACACATGCTAGAGAATTCCAAGGCATGTTAGGCATGCCAAGACATGCCAAGTGCTAAGCCATGCCAAGATGTGCCAAGTGTCAGGGTGTGGCACCAATGCATTTTAGGATTTGTTAGAGCCAAGTGCTACGGAAACATAAGGGAGCACTGGTTTCAAATGCATGGAAATGAATGAAGAAGAGTTTGATGGGGAGTTTCAACCAGTTCTATGTGTGCTATGTGTCAAGGAGTGATAGGATGTGCTAGAGAGTGCCAAAGAATGCCAGGGAATGTAGGGAATGCTAACATGTGCCACATAGTGCCAAGTGATTGTTTGATGTTCCAAGTGTTATGAAATGTCAAGATGTAAACTATGTTGTTTAGTTGTTTTACGACCTTGGTTGGATGTGATCCTTGTCTTTGTAAATTGTTAAGCTACATGATTTGAGATTCGACATGAGTAGCCTAATATGATTTATAGGAAGTTCTTAGGTGAACAAGGAATAGTTTAGTTGTACTAATTGTAACTTGGTCAAGATGTTGCAGTCGAGGCAGGATTTGGTTGGGCTCCCAAGTTTCAAAAAAAGTAAGTCTAGTTGTGATGGCATGATAACTAAGTAGTGTCAATGCATGCCAAGGAATGAAAAGGTGTGATAAAAAATGCTAGACATTGTCAATTCATCTTGAGGAGTGTCGGGGAGTGTCGGGGCACCACAAGGGAGAATTAGGTCAAAATTCATGGAAATGAACAAATAAGATTGTGTGTCAGGGAGTGTTAGTGAATTCCAAGTTTCCCAAGGACGAAGTGTGTTGGGATAATTTTAGAATAGGACTTGTAGGAGGAAATCCTACAACTGTGATAGGGGGATAGACAAAAGCAATTTCAGACAAAGGGAGACTTTGGGTGTGGCACCAACACATGCTACAGAGTGATAGGGCCAAGTTCCAGGGAAACAAAAGGGAGCAGTAGTTTCAAATGCATGGAAATGAATGAATAAGAGTGTGACAGAGAGTGTTATCTAGCGAGTACGAGTTGTGCTAAGTGTCAAGGAGTGCTAGGGAGTGCCAAAGCATGCCAAGAAATGTAGGGGATGCTAACACATGCTACATAGTGCCAAGGGATTATTAGGTGTGCCAAATGCTATGGCATGTCAAGATGTAAAATTTGTTGCTTAATTGTTTAATTTTACGACCACGATTGGATGTGAGCCTTGTCTTCGTAACTTGTTAAGTTGGATAAGTTGAAATTATACATGATTAGCCTAATATGATTTATAGGAAAGTTCTTAGGTGAACAAGGCATAGTATAGTTGTATTAATTATAACTTGGTCAAGCTGTTGTTATAGTGAAGTTGTTGTTATAGTTGAGGTAGGATTTTGTTGGGTTCCCATGTTGCAAAAAAGGTAAGTGTAGTTGTGAGGGCATGATAGCTAAGGAGTGCTAGGGCATGCTAAGGAATGAAAAGGCACACTAACACATGCCAGAGAGTTTTGTGGTTTGGTGGTTTGATTTAATTTTATGGTGTTATTTTTATTGTTTTCTTTGCATAGCACTATTTTTCCTAGTTTGGAACATTACAATCAGTAAATTCCAGGTGTGCTAAGGAGGCAGTGACAAGGTATGCTATGCATTGTTGCCAAGGCATGCTAGAGTGCTAGGGAAGCATACCAAGATGTTCGAAGCAACAAGGTGTGCCAATGCATGGTAAGGAGTGTTAGGGAGTGCCAGAGAAACATAAGGGAGAACTAGGTCAAAATGCATGGAAATGAATGAATAAGAGTGTGTGACAGGGAGTGTTGGTGAGTTCCAAGTGCGCTAAGGAGAGAGTGACATGGTATGCTAGGTTGCACTAAGTCATGCTAGATTGATAGGGTGACATGCAGCGAAGATGTTCCAGGTGCCAAGATGTGTCAAAATGTGCTAGGATGTGTTAGGGAGTGCCAGGGAAATACAAGGGAGCACTAAGTCAAATTAGTGCATCAAAATGAACAAATAAGTGTTTGTGACAGGAAGTGTCAGTGGGATACAGGTGTGTTGAGGCAGTAACAAGGTATGGTAGGTAGTGCTAAGGCATGCTAGAGGCCAGGGAAAGATGCCAAGATGTGTCGGGTGTTAGGGTGTGCTAATGCATGCTAGGGAGTGTTATGGAGTGCCAAGGAAACAAAAGGGATCACTAGTTTCAAATACATGGAAATGAATTGATAAGAGTGTGTGACATGGAGCGTCAGTGAGTTCTAGGTGTGGTAAGGAGGGAGCGACAAGATATGTTAGGTAGTGCCAAGGAATGCTAGAGTGCCAAGACAACATACCAAGATGTGCCATATGCCAAGGTTTGTCAATGCGTGCCAGCGAATGTTAGGGACTGATACAAAAAGACAAGGGAGAACTAGTTCAAAATATGGAAATGAAGAGATAAGAGTGTGTGATAGGGATTGTCAACGAGTTCCAAGTGTTCTATGGAGGGAGTGGCAAGGTTATATGTTAGGCAGTTCCAAGGCATGCTAGAGTGCCAGGTCATGTCAGAGAGTGCTAGGGTGTGTTAGGGAGTGAAAATCATGCCAAGAAATGTACGGGATGCTAACACATGCTACATATCACCAAGGGATTGTTAGATGTGCCATGTGCTATGGCATGTCAAGATGTAAACTATGTTTCTTAGTTTTTTTATGGCCATGGTTGGATGTGAGCCTTGAATTGGTAACTTGTTAAGTGGGAGGAGTTGATATTGGACATGAGTAGCATAAGATGTGTTATAGGAAGTTCTTATGTGAACAAGGCATAGTCTAGTTGTAGTAACTATAACTTGGTTAAGTTGTTGTAGTTGAGGTAGGACTTGGTTGGGTTCCAGCCAAGTCTTAAAAAAAAAATAAGGGTAGTTATGAGGGCATGATAGCTAAGGAGTGTGAGGGCATGCCAAGGAATGAAAAGGTGTGCTAACACATGGAAGACAATGTCAATGGATGTTGAGGAGTGTTAGGGGGAGTCATGGGAATATAAGGGAGACCTAGGTCAAAATGCTTGGAAATGAACAAATAATAGTGTGTGCTAAGGAGTGTCAGTGAATTCCATGTGTCCCAAGCATGAAGTGTTTTAGGAAAAGTTCATAATAGGACTTGTAGGAAGCAAGCCTATGGTTGTGATAAGGTGTGGACAAAGCAATTTCATAGAAAGGGAGACTTTGGGTTGGGCACAATATTGTTTTTCTAATGAATTGGTTGGGTTCCCAAGTCGAAAAAAAAGTAAGGTTATCTATGAGGGTGTTAGTATCAGTTAGTTCAGTCTTTAACCATGATAAAATATGCTCTTACAAAGTGTTTTTAGGCTATCAAGTCAAACTTTTGTCATTTCAGTGAGTCTTCAAATAAAAATTTGGTCATTGGTTAGTGTATCTAGTGCTATTTCCACTCTCTAAAGGATTTCATATGCTGGTCAATTTTATCACTCAGTTGAGTCTACCATGATGAAAAAATCATTAATATCACTTCAGTCACATCATCATGGTCTCCATTCAATTTAGTGTCACCATTAGGTCATTAGGGTTAAGGTCACAAAATTAGTCGTTTCATGTATAAATCCAACAAATGAGGAGTAGTAATAGGTAAATTTGTTCAATAACACTTGATTTCAAATGTAATTTATGTTTTTAGATATAATAATGTTCCTAAGGTTCTAAAGTTACAAGAAGAGGTCCTAAGGCTACAAAACTCAAAAAGAAAGTGAATTGGTGAGGTGGGCCATCCTACCTCATTAATCACTTAGACACCAAAAGAAAATTATAAAAGCACATGGAGGAGTTCATTCACACTTATTTGCTCTTGTCTACCATCCTAGCATTGAGCTCCTCCCTCTCCTTTGCAAAAAATTGTGATTCCATAGCCCTCATTAGCAAAAATTCACTCTCGTTGTGCACAGAGAGCCTTCATTGCGCACCTAGACAGCGCACTGCACATACGAAGCCTTCACTGCGCATAGGGCAGAGTTGTCAAAAATTGTTGTTTGACCACCAAAATTAGTTTTTCAAAGCTTATATTCAGTCATTTAATCCTCCAGGCTCTATAAAAAGTAAGTTTAATCATATTCATGCCCTCCTTTGCCTCATATGTCAAGAAAATGATCAAATACTTCTTCTTTTAGGGTTTACATGATTTTCATGGTTTTGATCCTTAAATAATGAGTTGCTTCCCTAAACCCTAGATTCATTGTCCCTACACCTCATTTTGAGCTAATATACCATTTCCATCCATCACAAAGCCTTATGCCCTCTTTTTCTATCATTTTCTTCTAAACCCTAATCTACCGTATCTCTTTCTAGGATAGGCTTGTGTTTTGGCCTTTTCCACCCCCTCTCCTCACTCATTTCCCAGAATTCCTTTTTCCCCTACTTACTGGCATCATCCCCTACCCTCCTAAATTTACTTACAAATTTAGGAAATTCTTAAGTCCAACATACCACCTCATTCCCTCACAACAACAAATTTCATGGTTTTTTCTTGCCTTTCACCTAGGGTTTAAGGTATGGAGCCTGACTCATCACCATCAGAGAAGAGGAAGTACAACAAGGGGAGAAAGCTACTGAGGTTTTATCCCTCTAATTACAATGAAATCACCTCCTCCCCATTTGTCATGAAATTCTTTGAAGATGTCAATTGTTTAGAGTTTTGTCAAAGAGTGTAGGAAGTAGGTTACCATGAGCATCTCACAGGTATACTTTCCTTCACCTTGAAGGAAGACAAGATCACCATTACACGGATTGATTTCATGTTTTCAGTAGATGCCATCTCTCAAGCTACAGGAATACCAAACCATGGTGAAAACTGGTTCAAAGGCATGAACCTAGACCTATAAGAGTACAAACCCTACCTGAAATCACAATACAAAGGAGTTCACTCACATGTTTTCCCATTCAGATACTTGTTGGAGAGACATGCACCATTGATGAAGGTTTTCATTAAGTTCTTCACATGTGAGGGCAGAGTTTCTAGGCTATATCAATACCACATAATATTGCTCATGCAGTTTACAACTGCCGAGTCTCTAATTTTCCTAGCTACTTCTATAGGAGCCTAACCAAAATGTTTGAAAGGGTGAAATTGAAAGGCAAAGTGGATTATTCCAACCTATTTCACCATATCCTGATAAAGGTTATATTAATCCATCAGTTGAAATATAATAACATGACATGGGACACCTTCATTGAGGCAGCCTTGAAAACGCATATAACCACTTCACCAAGCCAGCACCAAACCATGTCAGTACAAGCCATGGAGGTGGGGTCATCAAGAAAAAATGATGAGGTTTCCAAGGAACCTATACCTAAGGTTACTAAGACATATCAGATAGGAAAAAGCCTTGTGTTTGCTACTCAAATTGAGGAAGGGGCCAAGCCTACTACATCAGCAAAACAAGGATCACCATCACATCATGAGGCTTCTTTGCATGATGAGAAGCCCATTAAGCATGACTTTAACCTAGTTGACTTGGAGGCACATGATGAGCATCAAACCCTCAACAAGTCATCAAAGAGAAGGATTATTAGGTCATGGATCTCAAGGACAATATGGAAAAGGCCAAATGCATCATTTCATTCCTTGAGCAATAAAACAATCAACTTATGGCAAAACAACTAGTCATGGAGAAAGACAAATCCAAAGCCAAGAAACAAGAGATGAAAGGCAAGGCAATGATGGACCATGAGGACATTGATTAGCATAAAGGACATGTGGCAAGGAAGAGACCAAGGACAATGTGTCTTAGGAAGGCACTTCAGAGGGAAAGAGAACAAAATCCACCAATGGAAGAATTGGCCTTTGAAGAGAGGATTGACATGGAAATAAATGAGGACATGGAGTTTTGGCTTGACAAAGTCAACTGCCACCTTGAGAAGCTCCTTGACAAGGCCAACAGGGATAACAATTTGAAAAAGAAAATGGCCATCCATTATTACATAGGGAATCAGGTTAAGGTCAAAACTAAGCAATTGAAGGAAAAACTCAAGGAAACACTAATTAGACAAGAGGAGAAGGGTAAGTTAGATTTGCTTGTTGATGCATCCATTATTGCATAACATACCTCATCAGGCATCTCTGGACAAATTTTGGGGGGATTTGGAGAAACTTTTGTGTTTTGGTGCAGACTGGCAATTCTTTGGAAATTTTCTGTCTAAGAGAGCAATGAGCTCACACTGCACTTCTTCCTCAGGGCTCCAAATGATGGAAAGTCAACAATTTTGGAAAGCTTATGACCCCCTCTCAAAACCCATTTTCCTACTTTCCTAGTTCAAAGGCATGAACCTAGACCTAGAAGAGTACAAACCCTACTTGAAATAACAATACAAAGGAGCTCACTCACATGTTTTCCCATTAAAATAGTTGTTGGAGAGATATGAACCATTGATGAAGGCTGTAATGAAGTTCTTCACATGTGAGGTCAGATTTTCTAGGCTATATCAATACCACATAAGACTGCTCATGCACTTTACAACTACCAAGTCTCTAAATTTGTCTAGCTACTTCTATAGGAGCCTAACCAAAATGTCTGAAAGGGTGCAATTAAAAGGCAAAGTGCATTATCCCAACCTCTTTCACCATAGCCTGATAAAGGTTATAGTACTCCATTAAGGAAGCCTTGAAAACACATATAACCACTTCACCAAGCCAGAACCAAACCGTGTCAGTACAACCCATGGAGGTGGGGTCATCAAGCAAACATGATGAGGTTTCAAAGCCACCTAGGCCTGAGGTGACTAAAACATATCAGAGAGGTAGAAGCTTTGTGCTTGCTACTCAAATTGAGGAAGGGGCCAAGCCTACTACATCAACATAACAGGGATCACCATCACGTCATGAGGCTTCTTTGCATGATGAGGAGCCCATTGAGAATCAATTTGACCTAATTGACTTGGAGGAACATGATGATAATAAAACCCAGAAACAAGTAATCAAAGAGAAGGATTCTCATATCATGGAGCTCAAGGACAATTTGGAAAGAGCCAAATTCATCATTTCATTCTTTGAGCAAGAAAACAATCAACTTAAGGAAAAATAGCTAGTCATGGCGAAAGAGAAACTCAAAGCCAAGAAACAAAAGATGAAAGACAATGTGGTGGTCGATCATGAGGACATTGAGAAGCATGAAGGAAATTTGGCAAGGAAGAGACCAAGGACAATGGGTCTTAGCAAGGCACTTCATAGGGAAAGAGAACAAAAGCCACCAATGGAAGAATTGACCTTTGAAGAGAGGATTTCCATGGAAATAAATGATGACAGGGAGTTTTGGCTTGAAAATGTTAATTTCAACCTTGAGAAGCTCCTTGACAAGGCCAACAGGGATAATAAGTTGAAAAATAAAATGGGCATCCATTATTACACAAGTAATCAGATTGTCAAGGTCAAAATCAAGTAGTTGAAGGAAAAACTCAAGGAAACCCTAATCAACCAAGAGGAGAAGGGTAATTTAGATTTTCTCACTGATGCATACATTATTTCATAACATACCTCATTAGGCATCTTTGGACAAATTTTGGGAGGATTTGGAGAAAATTTTGTGTTTTGGTGCAGACTTGCAATTTTTTGGCAATTTTCTGTCTAAGAGTGCAATGAGCTCATGCTGCGCTTATTCCTTAGGGCTCCAAATGATGGAAACACAAAATTTTTGGAAATTTTATTACCCCCTCTCAAAACCCATTTTTCGACTTTCCTGGTTCAAAGCCATGAACCTAGACCTAGAAGAGTACAAACCCTACTTGAAATCACAATACAAAGGAGCTCACTCACATGTTTTCCCATTCAGATATTTGTTGGAGAGATATGCAGCATTGATGAAGGTTGTCATGAAGTTCTTCACATGTGAGGGCACATTTTCTAGGTTATATCAATACCACATAAGACTGCTTATGCACTTTACAGCTGCCAAGTCTCTAAATTTGTCCAACTACTTGTATAGGAGCCTAACCAAAATGT
Organism: Pinus taeda; assembly: GCA_000404065.3. Taxonomy (NCBI): domain Eukaryota; kingdom Viridiplantae; phylum Streptophyta; class Pinopsida; order Pinales; family Pinaceae; genus Pinus; species Pinus taeda. Next base: position 254,848 of record APFE030274260.1, on the reverse strand, counting down.
TTGAAAGGGTGCAATTGAAAGGCAAAGTAAATTATCCCAGCCTCTTTCACCATATCATGATAAAGGTTATAGTACTCCCGCAATTGAAAAAGAATAGCATGACATGGTACACCTTCATTGAGGTAGCCTTGAAAATGCATATAACCACTTTACCAAGCCAGCACCAAACCATGTCAATACAACCCATGGAGGTGGGGTCATCAAAAAAACATGATGAGGTTTCCAAGGAAGCTAGGCCTGAGGTGACTAATACATATCAAAGAGGCAGAAGCCTTGTGTTTTCTACTCAAATTGAGGAAGGGACCAAGCCTACTACATCAGCAGAATAGGGATCACCATCCCATCATGAGGCTTCTTTGCATGATGAGGAGCCCATTGAGCATGACTTTGACCTAGTTGACTTGGAGGCACATGATTAGCATCGAACCCTACAACAAGTCATCAAAGAGAAGGATTCCCAGATCATAGAGCCCAAGGACAATTTGGAAAGGGCCAAATTCATCATTTCATTCTGTGAGAAAGAAAACAATCAACTTAAGGCAAAACAACTAGTCATGGAGAAAGAGAAATTCAAAGCCAAGAAACAAAAGCTGAAAGGAAACATAGTGGTGGATCATGTCAAGGACATTGAGTAGCATGAAGGACATGTGGTAAGGAAGAGACCAACGATAGTGATCTTAGGAAGGCACTTCAAAGGGAAAGAGAACAAAAGCCACCAATGGAAGAATTGACCTTTGAAGAGAGGATTTCCATGGAAATAAATGTGGACAACAAGTTTTGGCTTGAAAAATTCAATCGCCACCTTGAGAATCTCCTTGAAATGTCCAACAGGGATAACACATTGAAAAATAAAATGGCCATCCATTATTACACAAGGAATTAGGTTTCTAAGCTCAAAATCAAGCAGTTGAAAGAAAAACTCAAGGGAACCCTAATTAGCCAAGAGGAGAAGGGTAAGTTAGAATTTCTTGTTGATGCATCCATTATTGCATGACATACCTCATCAAGTATCTCTAGACACAGTTTGGGAGGATTTGGAGAAACTTTTGTGTTTTGGTGCAGACTTGTGTAGACTTCCAATTTTTTGGCAATTTTCTATCTAGGAGTGCAGCAAGCTCACCCTGTGCTCCTTCCTTAGGGCTCCAAATGATAGAAACTCAGAATTTTTGGAAATCTTATGACCCCCTCTCAAAACCCATTTGCCCACTTTCCTAGTTCAAAGGCATGAACCTAGAACTAGAAGAGTACAAACCCTATTTGAAAGAACAATACAAAGGAGCTCACTTGCATTTTTTCCATTCAGATACTTGTTGGAGATATATGCACCACTGATGAAGGTTTTCATGAAGTTCTTCACATGTGAGCACAGATTTTCTATTCTATATCAATACCACATAAAACTGCACATGCACTTTACAACTTCCAAGTCTCTAAATTTGTCTAGCCACTTCTATAGGAGCCTAACCAAAATGTCTGAAAGGGTGCAATTGAAAGGGAAAGTGCATTATCCCAGCCTCTTTCACCATAGCTTGATAAAGGTTATAGTACTCCATTAGTTGAAAGAAAATAACATGACATGGGACGCCTTCATTGAGGCAGCCTTGAAAACGCATATAACCACCTCACCAAGCCAACACCAAACCATGTCAGTACAACCCATGTAGGTGAGGTCATCAAGAAAGCATGATGAGGTTTCCAAGGCACCTAGGCTTGAGGTGACTAAGAAATATTAGAGAGGCATAAGCCTTGTGTTTTCTACTCATATTGACGAAGGGGCCAAACCTAATACATCAACAGAACAGGGATCACCATCACATCAGGACACTTCTTTGCATGATATGGAGTCCATTGAGCATGAATTTGACCTAGTTGACTTGGAGGCACATGATGAGCATCAAAACCTATGAATATTTATCAAAGAGAAGGATTCTCAGATCATGGAGCTCAAGGATAATTTGGAAAGGGCCAAATTCATCATTTCATTCCTTGAGCAAGAAAACAATAAACTTAACGCAAAACAACTAGTCATGGAGAAAGAGAAATTCAAAGCCAAGGAAAGAGAGATGAAAGGCAAGGTAGTGCTGGACCATGAGGACATTGAGCAACATGAAGGACATGTGGCAAGGAAGATACCAAGGACAATGGGTCTTAGGAAGGCACTTCATAGGGAAAGAGAACAAAAGACACCAATGGAAGAATTGACCTTTGAAGAGAGGATTTCCATGGAAATAAATTAGGATAGGAGTTTTGGCTTGAGAAAGTCAATTTCCACCTTGAGAAGCTCCTTGAAAATTCCAACAAGTATAACAAGTTGCAAAATAAAATGGCCATCCATTATTACACAAGGAATCAGGTTTCCAATGTCAAAATCAAGCAATTGAAGGAAACACTCAAGGAACCCTAATCAGCCAAGAGGGTAAGGGTAAGTTATATTTGCTTGCTGATGCATCCATTATTGCATAACATACCTCATCAAGCATATTTGGAAAAATTTTGGGAGGATTTGGAGAAAATTTTGTGTTTTGATGTAGACTAGTGTAGACTTGCAATTGTTTGGCAATTTTCTATCTAGGAACGCAACGCGCTCACACTACACTTCTTCCCCAAGCCTCCAAATGATGGAAACTCAAAATTTTTGGAAATCTTATGATCCCCTCTCAAAACCCATTTGCCCACTTTCCTAGTTCAAAGGCATGAAACTAGACCTAGAAGAGTACAAACCCTACTTGAAATCACAATACAAAGGAGCTCACTCACATGTTTTCCCATTCAAATAATTGTTGGAGAGATATGCACCATTGATGAAGGATGTCATGAAGTTCTTAACATGTGAGGGAAGATTTTCTAGGCTATATCAATACCACATAAGACTGCTCATGCACTTTATGGTTTCCAAGTCTCTAAATTTGTCTAGCTACTTCTATAGGAGCCTAACAAAAATGTCTAAAAGGGTGCAATTGAAAGGAAAAGTGCATTATCCTAGCCTATTTCACCATAGCCTAATAAAGGTTATAGTACTCCATCAGTTGAAAGAGAAGGACATGACATGAGATGCCTTCATTGAGGCAACCTTGAAAACACATATAACCACTTCACCAAGCCAGCACCAAACCATGTCAGTGCAACCCATGGAGGTGGGGTCATCAAGAAAACATGATGCAGTTTCAAATGCCCCTAGTCCTGAGGTGACTAAGACATATTAGAGAGGCATAAGCCTTATGTTTGCTACTCAAATTGAGGAAGGGGCCAAGCCTACTACATCAACAGAACAGGGATCACCATCACATCATGAGGCTTCTTTGCATGATGAGGAGTACATTGAGCATGGCTTTGACCTAGTTGACTTGGAGGCACATGATTAGCATCAAACCCTGCAACAATTCATAAAAGAGAAGGATTCTCAAATCATGGAACTCGAGGAAAATTTAGAAAGGGCCAAATTCATCATTTCATTCCTTGAGCAAGAAAACAATCAACTAAATAGCTAGTAATTGAGAGAGAGAAATTCAATGCCAAGAAATAAGATATGAAAGGCAAGGTAGTGGTGGACCATGAGTACATTGAGAAGCATGAAGGACATGTGGCAATGAATATACCAAGGACAATGGGTCTTAGGAAGGCACTTCATAGGGAAAGAGAACAAAAGCCACCAGTGGAAGAATTGACCTTTGAACAGAGGATTGCCATGGAAATAAATGAGGACAGGGAGTTTTGGCTTGAAAAAGTAAATTACCACCTTGAGAAGCTCCTTGAAAATTCCAACAGGTATAGCAAGTTCCAAAATAAAATGGCCATCCGTTATTACACAAGGAAACAAGTTGTCAAGGTCAAAATCAAGAATTTGAAGGAAAAATTCAAGGAAACCATAATCAGCCAAGAGGAGAATGGTAAGTTAGATTTTCTTGCTGATGCATCCATTATTGCATAACATACCTCATCAGGCATATCTGGACAAATTTTGGGGGGATTTGGAGAAAATTTTGTGTTTTGGTGTAGACTTGCAATTTTTTGGCGATTTTCTATCTAGGAGCGCAACGAGCTCAATTGTGCTTATTCTTCAGGGCTCCAAATTATGGAAACTCGGTATTTTGGAAATCGTATGATCCCCTCTCAAAACCCATTTTCTCAATTTCTTGTTCTGGGGCTCATTTTTTGATAAATTTTCCAAAAAAGGCCAAAACTCACCTTTCTGCCCCTCGTTTTCCATTTCATTGCATCCCTGGAGACCCCTTGGGAGAATGGCCATATCTCAGACAAAAATGGGTCATTTTGAGTGCACATATACTCTAAAGACATCTACACTCTCCCAGATTTCTATAAAATTCTTCGGATCTGGATTTGGACTTCAAAAAGACACTCACAAATGGACTCCAACAACTCACTGCACACCTGGAAATTTCTGAGATTTTTGTAAACTTTTCACTGTGTAAATTTTTGTAATCCCTAGTTTGACTTTGGTAAAATTCAACAGGTTGAAGTAGATGAACGTTTCGGGTAAGGTAAATGTAAATAATGGGTGGTTTGTCTATTTAAGTTGTTTTGATGTAAATTTGACCTCATTTATGGGAGAGATTAGAGTCAAAGTTAATTGTAGAGGTTGTTTTTAACTTCCATAGATATTAGGGTTTGGTTAGAACACCTCATGGAAAAGTTCTTAGAGACATGGATTTTACCCCTGTGAGTGGGGAGATGTTGGTTTGGTATTTATGTATCAGTTTCTCAGTGACAGAACGGGTTGGATTTCAGGTGAGATAACTATTGTAGCTTATACTTTGACATTTTCTGGAAATCAAAGGACAGAGTTTGCAACTATTATCTAGGAATTCATGTGCAAGAAGTTTGTGATGTTATTTTTTCTTCGTTGCATCTTTATATGAAATATATTCATCTTCTCTTTCCATTCATCAATTCTTCAATGGTTTTTTAAAATTTATAAACAACATTCTTTGCATAAAGCCCTGTTTTAATGGAAAAATCATTATGTGTTACTTCATTTCTTGCTTAATGAATTCATGTTTCATGCTCATTAAGACCTTTTTCTTTTTCTAAACACACACTACGCCCAAAAACCCTAAACTCCATTATAAAAGTAATGCTACCTTGCTCCTTTATATATTTTCTATTGTAACCATTTGATCCTTTAACCTAGTTACTCATTTTTTTCTGCCTTATCCAACAACAAAACCCTAAATTTTCCAAAACCCACCTGAACCTAGCTATCTAGCCTAAAATATTTTACATTCAGATCATCTCTTAGCTGTGATTTCATAGAGATAGCCCTCTCTAGTTTGGTAGGACTAGTTACCAAACTAAAATCTTGGTCTATGGTTACCTCCGTCGATCTCCTCATCAGACTAGGACATTGTGGAGGATAATAGAAGGCATGACAACTAGGGAGTGGCATGGTGTTCTAGTGAATGTAAGGTTCCCAAGTCATGGAAAAATGTAATGCTAGTTGTGAGGTCATGACTGCAAAGGTGTGTTAGGGAATGCTAGGGCATGCTGACATGTGCCAAATAGTACGAAGACATGCCAAACAAGCTAAGATGTGCCAAGTGCTAAGGCATGCCAAGATGTACAAGGGTGTGACAATGCATGCCAGGGACTATCAAGGCAACAAAAGGGAGGAACACGTTAAACTACAAGGAAATGAGAACATAATAGGGTTAATAATTCATCAATTTACCTTTTCCATGAGGGGTATCCTAGGCACACCAACACTAGGTTCCAATAGGTGCCAAGTGCCAAGTGTCAATGCATTCGAAGTGCCAAATCTTCCTCTATTTCTTCTTGTCTAGTTTCCAACAATTGATCTCAAATAACTTTAATATTAAACTATGCCAAAGCATACCAAGTAATCTCAATATATGCCAAATATGCTAAGACTTTCCAAGTGCCAACACATGCCAACTACCAATGTGTGTTAGAGAGTGTGATGCATGCTATGAAGTGGTAGAGCATATCGAAGAGTGCTAAGATGTACTAGAGAGTTCCAATGCATATTGGGGAGTGTTAGAGAGTACTATGATAACACAAGGGAGCACTAGGTCAAAATTAATGGAAGAGAATGAATATGAGAATGTGCTAGGGAGTGTCAATGAGTTCTAGTTGTCATGCCAAGGAGGGAGTGACAAGCTATGCTAAGCATGGGTAAGGCATGCCAAGGAATACCAGGGAATGTGAAGAAGTTCTAAAGTGTGATAGGTAATTTCGGGGTGTTCTAGCATGTGCCAAATAGTGCCAAGGCATGTCAGGTGCTAAGACATGCTAGGATGTGCATGGTGCCAGAGTATGCCAATATGCGTCAAAGAGTTTCAAGGCAAAAAAGGAATAACCAAGCTAAAATGCAAGGAAATGAACACATAATAGGGTTAATAAGTTAGGACTTTATATTTCTCAAAAGGGGGATGCCAGGCACACTAATGATATGTTCCAATACATGCCAAGTGCCAATGTGTGACAAGTGCTAATTTGTGTCAATGCAATATTATGCCAAGGTATTTCAGGGCATGCTAAGGGACTACAGGGCATGCCAACTCATCATAAGATGCTCTAGGTACAAATATGTTCAAAGAGATGTAAGGTACCAAGGAATGTTAGTGTACTGTTCCAAAGCATGGTAAGGTGTGCCATGAGTGTTGAGGAGTGCTAGGTCTCTCTCATTAATAGAATTGACAGAGCTTGATTATGTATTAAATAATATACTTCCTACACACACTAGTGGAACTTTATTTAAAGGAATTTTTTTAGATAATAAACCTATTAGAGATGAATCATGTGTTGAATCATAGGAAAACTATATTCTTATGACTTGAGGGAAATGATACACACTAATTACTTCTTAACAAATTGACTGACTATTATAACCACTATAACCTTGGACACATAATGAAAAAGGCTCCACAATAATGGTCTTAAATCGTTATCTTTTGACAAAAAATATAGTAATAGGTACATAGCGTCATCAAAAACTCATTGGAATGATCAATGATGACGAACATTTTTTAACCATCACCAAAAGTAACTAAAAATAGCATTGGTGAGGGTCAATAAAAGATCGTCACTAGAAATGTTACCAAAGACAAAAATAGTGATGGGCCTTTAACAACTCTCACCAAAAGTGACACCAAAGAGAGAATTAGTGATAGGCCTTTAACAACCGTCACCAAAAGTGTCATTGAAAATGACTTTGGTGACAAACTTTAAAGGACCATCACTATATACACTTACAACAATGATTTTTTAAAGACCGTTACCATATGAAACATTGTGACAGACCTGAAAGGTCTGTCACAGGCATGAAGTATCATCAAAAACTCATTGGAATGATCAATGATGACGAATATTTATTAACCATCACCGAAATTAACCAAAAAGATCATTGGTGATAGTCAATAAAATTTCGTCACAAGAAGTGTCACCAAAGAGAGAATTAGCGATGGGCCTTTAATGAACTTCACCAAAAGTGTCACCAAAGAGAGAATTAGTGACAGACATTTAACAACCCTCACCAAAAGTGTCATTATAAATGGCTTTATACACTTATAACAACGTTTTTTTAAGGGCCGTCACCATATGCGACATTGGTGATGGAACTTAAACGTATGTCATAGGCATGACCCTCACCAATGACCTTTTTCCTTGTAGTGATAGTGAGCAAAAAAAAGCTTACAAATTATATAACCATGTCACCAAGAATACCATCATTACTAAATATGTTGTGCTCAAAGAACAAGAATCATGGAATGGGACTGTAGACAAAACAGTTGATGCACAAGTGCTACTAATGGAAAAATATGATGTAGCAGACTTTGGAGAAATGTTTGCTCTGATAGCTAGATTAGATATTGTAAGAGAAGTTCTAGCCACGATAGCTCAGAACAAGTGGAAAGTATATGAGATGGATGTGAAATCATCCTTATTGAATGGAATTTTAGAAGAAGAAATTTATGTGCAAAAACCTCTAGGATATGAAGCATTGAAGGTAACAAAGAGAAAGTTTACAGGTTGAAGAAAGCACTCTATGGACTGAAGTAAGTGCCTAGAGCTTGGTATATCAAAATTGACAGCTACATGATCAAGAATGGATTTTGTAGAAGAATCATTGGGACTACCTTATACACAAAGGTAAATGAACAAGGATGAATCTTGATTCCTTGCTTATATGTTGATTACATGATTTTTATAGGTGATTTTGGGTTAGATGAACTTAAAGCAGCCATGATGAAAGAATTTGAGATGATAAATCTTGGTCTCATGAAATATTTTCTTGGCATAGAAGTTTAGCAATCTAAAAAAAGAATTTGTATTTGTCAAAATAAATATGCTAGAGATTTGTCGAAAAGATTCAGGATGGAGAATTGCAAACATGTCCCTACACCAGTTGCAACAGGTACATAGTTAAGCAAGGATGATGAAAGATCATACATCAATACAACTCTATTCAAAAGACTGGTCAGCAGCCTCATTGATCTCGCAACTAGAAGACTGGATACTATGCAAGGAGTGAGTTTCATTTCCAAATTTATGGAAACTCCAAAAGACACATGTTAGAGTGCAAGAAAAAGAATTATGAGATACATAGCAGGAACTAGAGATTGTGGCATAATGTATGCAAGCACAGAAAAAAAGGATTTGATTAGGTACACACACAATGATTTTGCTGAAAATTTGGATGATAGGAAGAGAACTTTTGGTTATGTGTTCCATCTTGGTTCGTGTGTGATTTCATGGGCATCTAAAAAGCAGTCTATTGTGACACTTTCATCAGCAAAAGCAGAATATGCAGCAGCAACATCAAAAACATGTCAAGCTGGTTAAGTGATCCAGGTGGATGTTGGTGGCCACCTACCTATCCCATTTGGACCCCCACAACTGTCTCTTTCAGTTTTTTTCAGTTTCCTAAATTGTAGCACAATTTACTATTTTTAGTAGTTTTTTGGGTCCTGAACTTCTGGAGCCATTTTAAGGCCCTAAACGACGTTTTTTGGGAAATGTGGGGGCAACATGGTTCCATGGACCAATGTTGCCCTTCCCAAAGTTGTAGTGCTCAGATAGATCTTTCTAACGAGCTATTGTACATTTCAAATAGAGATCATATGCCAAAGTTATGACCCCGGGAAATTGATGTACCAATTTACCCAAACAGGGCCCACAATTTGGCATTTCATCTTTGAGGGTTAGGTTTTGGGATGCGAAGGGTTTTCCATTATTTTTTAACAATAAATAGGCCTTCGAGCCTCATTGTAACATAGTTCAGAGGCATGTAGCCGCCACATATCTTCTCAGAGATAAACTACCATCGCCCTAGCTGGTTTATTTCCATGTCTGGTTGTAAGCATATTTCAGTATTTTCCATTAATGAAATGAAGTATTATTTCCGCTGCATTTTTGTGTATATGGTTATCTTTGTATTTTTGTTGCATTCCAGTTTAAATCTAGATCAATGGTATCAAAGTGGTCTGCTTTTTCTCTATTCTTCTTTGCATGTCCCCAATGAGGTCAAGATATAAGGAGTTAGGGATTGAACTGGTCAAACCTTTGCAAGACCAGCCTCGCAAATCTCGATGGCCTCCCATGGCAGATGAAAAGAAAGATGAGGGGGCAGGAGATCCTATCAAAATCTTGCTCGAAGAAGCCCTCGAGTGAAAAAGGAACGCAATGATGGATAGCTTTGCGCAAATCCTTCAGCGACTACCCAAAGGTGACGCATCGGCTTCCAACAGCTACTCTGGAAATGTGACACCATTTAAGGTACAAGTTAATTTTGAAATCCCCATCTTCGAGGGTCAAATAGATGCAGATGTTGTAAATAAATGGTTAAACTTGCTAGATGGGTATTTTTCTGTTCATGAATTTTTGAGTCGGGAAAAGATTGTTTTTGCTCTTCTCAAAGCAGCCCCCCACTTCAAGGACTAGTGGAAAACTTACTGCGAGCAGAAGGATGAAAGCATAGGCTCACTATTTTCAGTCGCACCCACTTGGAATTCATTTCGGGATGCCATCAAGGAGTAGTACTACCTTGTCAAAAGCTACGAGGACAAATACATAAAGTGGACTACGCTATGACAGGGAAGGGACCAAGATGTGCTAGATTTCAGCAACATTTTTCATACCCTTCGCACACAGTTGGGTATCAAAGATTCTGATTTGCATCTGATACTCAAACATTGCGGCTACCTACAAAGATACATCCAAGAAGAGATGGAGTTCCTGAACATCTCCTCGCTTGGCACAGTGTACCAATACACTTTTAAAATTGAGCAAAAGTTCAAACAGAAGAAGTGAGACTTTGGATCTACAAATCCGAAGCCCAAAGGACAAAGCCAAGGCGGGGTGACCTAAGACAATCTGTCGAAGCCGCAAGAAAAGGACAACACCACGAAGTCGAAAAAGGACACAAGAAAGTGGTGTGAGTTCCACAAGAGCACCACTCACAACATAAGTGAGTGTCAGACCAAGCAGTCGCCGGTGGCTGAGATGAAAGCTTCCGAATCAAATGCATGTTCTGACCATGAGCCAGAACCTAACAAGGGGAATGGAAAAGGGAAGCAGATCATTGATGCGGATCCCATGGCCACTATTGCCATTGCCGAGATCCAGAAAAATGAGCCCGAAGATCCAGAGGAGGGGGAACGTCTTTTCCACTCACAGATGTGGGTGAAGGGTTCATTGCTACAATTCATTGTCGTTAATGGGAGCCAAAAGAACCTCATTTCAGCAGAGGTTGTGAAGTGGTTGGTCCTACCGACTACACCACACCCATAGCCGTACAGTATTGAGTGGCTTCATGAAAGACAAGATCTCAAATTTTGCTAGCAGTGCCACCTTCCCTACAACATCAAGCCCTTCATAAACAAGGTATTGTGTGATGTTACACCTTTGGATGTTTGTGATCTACTATTAGGCCAGCCATACTTGTGGAGGCGACATGTTGTGTATGAGTCAAGGCCTTGCGTTGTCATTATTTCTTTGCATAATTAATTATACACGATATCGAAGGTAGCCCCACCTACTGCCAACTCTTTGATCATTGCCAACAAAGGCAACAAGCTCATCTCCTAGACTAGGAAATTCATTTCTGTGTGGTCCCCTCCCAAAGTAAGGGGAAGATCGATGCTACATCCATGATCCCCGCAAAGTGTTCCTCCACGAAGCAGCAACAACAAAAGGGATATGGTCATGATGATATACATATAGTAATCAAGCAGAGACAATAAGGATCAACAAAAATATATTGTGACAACACCTCAATGATTGCACTATTCAAGAATAGTGTGTTTCATCAAAAGAGAAAGCATATTGATACTAGATATCACTTTATTAGAGAACTTGTGAGCAATGGAGAAGTTCACTTGAAGCCTTGTAAATATAGTGATCAATTGGATGATATACATACTAAGTCATTAACAAAATGTGTGTTTGAGTTTCATAGAAGAAACATGGGTGTTGTAAGCCTAGCTAAGACATAGACCAGCTTGAGTTGTCATGAGTTATGTCCTAGTTTAGTGGTCGTAATTAAAGGGGAGTGTTAAAATAAGCTAATTACTCTTGCATGAGGAGTTGAGTAAAATTAGAGACTCAGTTAACCCTGTTGAGTCAAGTAGAGTTAATGCATAATCGAATTTAGTGTATGGTTGAATGTATAGTTATTTTAGGCTAGTCACTAGTTGGAAAATGTTAAATACCCTTTGCCAGATTCATTGTAATCATTAATTTTTTGTGTGATCAATAGAAGAGAAATAAAGTGTGCTTTGTGTGTGAAATTTGTGTTTAAGCTTCTCTACCTTTCCAACATAAACACCTTTCAAAGGATTCTGGATTCGAAGGGATTGTAGAAGTGTAAGTTCCATTGGAACATTATATAAAACATATTAGCTAAAGATATTCGAAGTGGAAATAATTCTGATATTTTTTGTTGAATTATTTATGTCTATTACATTGGTAGCAATATTGGTTGCATTAATGGCAGCATCTATTATAAAGGGATGGACTGGATGAAGTGATTTCTGCATTAATGGCAGCATCTATTATAAAGGGATGGACTGGATGAAGTGATTTCTTATTATTGATTATTGATAGTGCCTTCAAATTCAGAAAAACTCTCCTCCGGCCATTACAAACCTTGAGAATATTTATATTTAATGGAATGTGATGAATATGGTCATAAATTTCTATAAAGCGACACTATAGTCTTATTGAAGCTGTTATTAAGCATTCACAAACTGCTACGCACTTTACAAGGTATCTGTGATTGGGAGAACTGTGACAATAACTTTCTTGGAGATTTATATGATGGTAAGGAAGCATTGTTCACATGCAAAGTTGAAAATATATTTTAGTCGAAGTTTACAATTATCGGATTCGAACACTCCGCCAGCTAATTATCGAACTGTTGGGCCCTTAAAAAGGCTCTCACCGTGCAACTGCAAAGAAGTGGGTGAAGACCATCTTAAATAATGTATGAGTTGAGATCCTTCCATTTACCTTTTAAGAGATGATGATCATGTGGACTATTGACATTACTGGAGTGTAGCTACGGAGGCATGATAAAATGAATTTTGATTTTAGCGTATCGAACTTCCGAGTGAAGAATCGTAGGAGGAGCACTTCGGCCACATGTACATCAGAAGCATTAATGGCCATGGGAAAACATTGTATGTTAGTATGGTGCGGGGGTTTTTCTGAAGAAACTGAAATTGCATTGCGTACCACAATCGCCTTGCTTTAAAGGCGAAGCTTAGAGGTCAGTTGCCATTAGCCATGAATTTTTGAAAACGATTTCCCAGTAACACGTTATTTAAAGTTTTCAAAAACAAAATAGTAACAATCAATCAAGAGAACATCTCAGGGATGAACGTTATCTATCTTGCCACGGAGACTCTAAAGAAAATTGTTGAGCTTGTTTCAAGATATCGTTCAAAGAATTTAACGTAGCAAGAGTCGTCACTATGGAATACCGGTCAGTGAAAGGATGAAGATATATGTTTTGCAGGTTCCGGTATAATCGTCGGTCCATAGCATTCATGCTACAAATCGATGGTCTTACGATGGCACAAATCAAATCAATCGGAAGATAAGAGCCCCCGGAATGAGTGGGATCATTAAACCACTTATCCGGCGATCGACTGTCTGTATTCAACCCTACGTCACTCACTCCTTATTCCAAAAACCGCTCAAGTGCTCACGTGTAGTTGTTTATGGCTTTTAAGGGTAACCTGCGTTGCGTTAACATGTGCATAAGTACGAAAGTCTTTCCCGCGCACTATCAGCCTATACGTTGTTCACTTCATTTTTGTATGTCACGCTAACTAGGCCCACATCGACTTTAATTACGGAGTTGTCTATAATGCGACTTTTCGGAGATTCCGGTGACGGAATCAGGCGGAAGAAATGAGGTTAAATCTTGATTTTTAGCAGTTAAAATGGTTTTTTAACTGCATATTTGGATTCAGCGCCCTGAAAAACCCCTGGGAGCCATTGATTGTGCAGAAACTAGCTATCAAACATGGGATTCCAATGAATTGCTGCCGGGTTTTGGCCGAAAAGATCCGCCGGAAAAGCTTTCAAAAAGTCGCGTTATAGACTACTGCTTTAATTACATTCACATGTTGTATTATTTCCTAGGGTTAAAGGCCCACATTATTTCATAATATTTGTAAAGGATCCAGAAGTTGCTTTTATGAGGAATATTTAATATTATATACCTAGTATATAATAATAAGAATATTTATTTTTAAGGTCACAGCTAAGCTAGATACCAGACACCAAGACACCAAATTGGTGTATGAGATCCTCTTGTTTGTGGGACAAGGGACCCACCTCTGCTCCACGATTTGATTGCTAAGTCTACGAAGGCATACATACTCTACCCCCTTTTGGTTTTGAACCTGTGACGTCTTAGGAGGAAACACATGTTCTTAACCATTAGGCCCACTCACGCTGTGGACTCTAGTTTTTAATATTATATATTAAAAATATTATATTTTTATAATTGTATTATTTCAAAAAAAAAAATAGTAATTGTTTCAAGAAGCAGCTTGGAACTGATAGGAGGCTTTAGTCATAAAAGAGTAAAGAAGAGATTAGAGTGGGTTTCGAGTCCAATTGTCATGGTGGGCATGGTAAATAAAAATTTTGTTTGAAATCAGAAAATATTTGCAGTTTGATTCCAATCTTGGGTAGTTGCAGTTATGTCTTTTTTTGTGTATTTTCATTTTTTTCATGAATGTTCTTCCTCTGTCGGCATGAGTGTAATGAAGCTGTTGGACTCTTTTTATCGACGAATTTACTAGTTTTGTCTCTTTAGCAGAGAGTATCTGGAGACCTTATTTAAAGAAGCCTTAAAAGGTGCTCCACCATGCTAGAAATTCACCCATAATTCTCTCCATCTAACTATTCTTTCTGCAGAGGTTATATTCAAATTCTTAATTTCTTGGATATAAAATTTGTCTTCATTATTTCTCCTCAAACCACCCTTTCAATTCAAAGGCTTTGTAAACCTCAAAGTTTCCTAGCCATTCTTTTTTGGAAGCTAGGATGTTAGAATTAGAAGTTTTGCTTACAAGCCCTCGTGACCTGTCCCTCCAGCCACAAATTTTAACAATTCCCCTTTACCTTAAGATGTCTCGGGCATTGGTCCCTCCACAACCAAGAACAATCTCTGGGGTAACAACAGATACCACAAGAGATGTCTACAAGAACTTGTATTGTTTTCATAGTAGAAATTGGATTGTATACAAGAGCACAACTTACATCAAACATACCCTTGAATCAATGACATATAAGCTTCATAAACTTTGTTTAAACCACCAGAAAATTTTGATTGTCTCATAGAACATCATCATAGGCTTGGACGATTCATAAGTGTCGTCATTGATTTAGATCTGCTTCATTTTTTTGGATTCGAATGCCCAAAATTTTCTTACGCAATACTTTTGTAGATTGCATTGTTACTTGCCTCATATGTAGTTCATAAATTATCTACAGGGGTTTAGATATCTTCCATAGAATGTTAGAATTTGTCACTAGTTCATATCTTTAAGCTCGGGCTCCAAACAAAATGATGGTAGCAATTCAAATTATAAACAAGCATAAGCTTCATATGCTACACGCTTCAGATCAATACCTTGAGTATACTTTTGTTGCTTCTTGGATGTTCTATTTTCCATAATCTTTATAATATTTATAATAGTATAAAACTAATGTTGATGAGCAAGTTTTGTTGGTTAAGAACTTGATGATGATTTCAAGAGCCTTCAATGATGTCTTCTTCCTTTAGGAGAAATGATTGTGACAATGTTGTCTTCAAATAAGCCAATTGAAGGTGATCTTCAAACTGTCTGCATTCCCTTCACCTTAGCTCTGATACCATATTGAGAAACCAATAGACTAGCAAATTAGGGTTGATTTGGCTTACTTGATAATTACTTGTGAATATTTTGTTGGCTTCTTATTTTTTTTATTATGTTCTCTTCATCAAAAAATTACCAAAACATATAAAACATGAAGATCACAAGAGGCAAAGAATGCAAATATGTAGGCTCCAACCCAGTGCAAAATCCTATAAGGCAGGAAACCCAAGAAAACCCTCTTCTTATAGAATCATATCAAAGTGAGATATCCAAGACCAAAACTACCACAAAGACCCAATTCATCGCTCCTTCATTCCATGTCTATCAAACCATAGTCAACAGAAGTCAAAGATGGTCAAGTCTTAGAAATCTGGTTATCTCTTGAAATTTCGAGCCTGCAATACCACAAAAGTTGCCTCATAAACTTGCACTTGTGAACAGGAACTAGGGCAGAAAATAGAAATTTCTTTCTAGGCTTCTCTCTCTCTCTCTCTCTCTCTCTCCTTTGAATTTTTCACTGAAATTCTTCCTTTCTTGGCATATAGATCGAAGTGGTGAGTGAGTGCTAAAATGAGGTCGAACTGTCTTCTATTTATACATGTCCAAGAGGTTAAATAGTTTCCTTTCTGGGCCAGCTTGTCCAATGAGCGTTGACTTGGTCTTGTGGAGGGAAAATTGACTCTTTTCACTCAAATAAAAATAATATTATTTTTATTTCAAAGAAGTCCAAATGGAATTTGACTCAAGTATTAGATGACTCATGAAGATTTTTATTTTGACTCAATAAAAAAAAGCATAGAGCATGAATAACATGCTTGGCTAGATAATAATAATAATCATAATAATAATAAATTAATTTTTCTTCCTTTTGTTTTTATATAATATACATATTGATTATAAGTAATAATAATATATGAAGACCAAACCTAATTACATTTTCAACATTTTTGAGCACTTTTTTCCATTTTCATACTACCATATCACCTATTTTTCCCACATTATTGCATGTTTTATCAAGGTATAGTTATCTTCCAATGATGTCATTTTAGTGTTCACTCTTATATATTTCAGAGTAAATTTACCTTTTTATGCTAACCTATGAGAATATATGAGAACTACTTTAGATAGGATCAAAGAAGTACTCTTGAAGTAGAGGTAAAGGATAGTTGTTGCAATGCCCTTGTGTGTTGTTGCAACCTTTTCAGGTTGAAAAAACACTCTCATATCGTTGAAACATCTAGGTACCTCATTTCTACAACTCTCATTGTTACAATACAACTACAGAGTAGGTGTTGCAACTCCCACTACTACAACATGACTACAGTGCAATAAATACAACTCTAACTATTGCAACAGGAACATGGATTAATGTTGTAATGCACCACTACAACATGACAAGAGCACTTTGTCCTAACTCCAATTTCTACAACATGATAGAAAATTGTGCTACAACTCCTTTTTTTTAATACAATGAAGTAAATAGGTTAAAATCCATTGCTACAACATGATAAAACCATCAGAAATAATGTTATAACATGCCTAAATTGTTGTTGCAACATGTCTATGCTTGATGTTGCAACATGATGACAATTATCCATTGAGGATAATTACTACCCCTCAGGGACATTGGGCACAATGCACCTCCAACCAACCTCTAATCATACAATTGGTGTCAAAAAATTATAGGAATATCATTTGATTGCATAATGATGAAAGTGACAAGATGTAGTTGGTTGCTAGCAAGGAAAGGTTGACCGCAACATAAGATTGACCAGCTGCCACTTTTCATAACAATTGAATGAGTGAACATTTGTTTGGTATTTTTTACTTGGAAAATTGCTACAACCAAGAAGGTAGTCTTGAAAATATGAAGATTCTCATGGCTTTCCTTTGATCTCTTTATCCAATTTAGACTCTAGTGACTATGTATAAAACACCCTACTCTACTCAAGCTTGGGAGGAAAAAATTAATTGTATTTTGCTTTCTAAATTTTTGTTAATAAAGGGATCATGATTCTATTTCAACTCTGATTTTGTTCTCTGTGAATGTTGTGCTACTAACTTAGGCAAATTTCTTTTATAAACAATGTCGTCTTTAAGGAGATAGGGTCCTCTCCTCAATTGAGTATTGTTTGTAGCCTTATAGATTATTTTCTAGTTTCATTTTTGTAACTTAATTTGTTTACATTATGTTAACTCATTAATTAGTTTCACTAAGAATCATTGATTTGATAACTTACTATATTTTGTTGCAAATTGATTTAATAACTTATTATTTTGTTACAACTCATTGATTGGATAAACTCCTCAATTTATTGCAACTAACTAGTTTGATAAATTAATTTATTTTAGTACACTAATGCAACTCACTAGTCTCGTAAGTACTTATTTCTACATGTTGTTGCAACTCACTAGTCAAGAAAATTAATTTTGTTCCTTTATGTCATTGATCAATCTAACAAGTAGTTTTGTTCCCTTATATTGCTACAACTCATAGTTTCAATAGGAAACCTACTCTATTTTTTTAAATTGTCTTTATATACTATGTTTTCCAGATTTATAGTATTGTCTTTAATATATTTAGTTGGATTAGATCATGTATATTTCACTTTAACAACATTCTACCATCGCATATGCATCTTTATTTCAAGGATTAGGACAACCATAAACTTGAGCAAGTCACCACTTCACTTCCTATGTGATTTATTTATGCCTATGTGATTTACTTTCTACCTATGTGTATTGCTCTACATGTGTTGGGGGTTACAACGTTAAGCTTCCTAGGCCCACTAGGTAGAACTGTGTTATTTCAATTTTGTGAGTGTGATCTTTAATTTCCTACAAGTGTGGTTTGCTTTCCTTGGTGACTTGTAAAAGACATTAATATCTTACTCTTAAACATATCTAGAATACTACAACCTCATTGACATTTTAATAACCTCATACTAGCATATACAATGCATGACAATTCACAATTTCTACATGAACACCAAATTGGTAATTAAATGTATAGTTCCTCAGTTATTTGCTAAATAACTAGAAGGTAATTAAAGAACCTGACATTTTTGGTGTTATTGTCAAAGAACTGTAAGTAGTGCAATTGTTGTTTTTTTTTTTATATAGATTTTCTTTAAAATAGTTAGTGTGATATGTTTTCTTCAAGTCTTTCTTTTCAGTGGTTTGTTTTAGGAAGAATTTATTTTTAATTTTCCATGTACAAAGATAGAGACTAATAACGTAGATTTATTAGTTCCACAAAAAAACCCTATAATACTAATAGTGCATGACACTCTCAAGAGGAGAAGGGACATAGTTAGTTGAATTATTTAACTCCTAAAACAAGTTCCCTTGCTAAGAATAAACCTGAAACCTTCATTTAGGGACTTGGAATTGTACCAGTTTCATCCTCTGCACAAACATAAATTTTATTTCCTAAATGTTTTATAAAAGTGTAGACCCACTTTGATGAGTTGATCTTCCCAAATTCCCCCAAAGCACCTATAGAACATGAGGACATTTCTTAAGAAAATATAGCACATGCAACTATCAAGGAATAAGTATTTACTTTTTAATTCCTTGTCTTAGAGTTAGATGAAGAGACCAAGATGAATAATATCCCACACTTAATCTTTCCTAATTTCCATGGATTATAAAAAGAGGATCCTCACACCTTCTTTGAATTTGATTTTCTTTGTAGAAGCTATGATTATGTGACAGATTCCCAAGAACTAAGGATTTTCCTTGTTACCCTTAAAAATGTTACACTTCATTGGTTCATCATCCTTAGCAATAAAATCATTTGTACATCGGCATAGATTAAATAGAAATCTTAAAGAAATTCCAATATTATTATAAAGACAAAGAAAGAAGGGAGGAAGTGTTCAAGATGACACAAAATGAAGATGAGAGCCTTGAAGACTACATTGAAAGATTTAACTATAATTTACAAAGTGCAAGACAAGGAGGTCTCACTCGTAAAAACCTATGTGTCTTGTTGCTATAAGGAATTTGAGAAGACTATATTGAGCTATTAAAACTGATGGGAGGAAGGGATGTTTCCCAACGTTCTTACATTGAGTTATTTTAGTGATATTCTGGAGGTACTTCAAATATTGGTAAAGGGCCAAGGGATGTATTAACTAAAGTTTACAAGACTATTGGTAATAGGATTACCAGAGCTAAGATTCGAAATATGTTGGAAGACTTTAAAACAAACATACTTAGTTCATTGAGTTTTCAATTGGACATGTTCCACATGAATAAGAACAAGAGAGAAGTAGATTTCACTTTGGTAATATTTTGTCCAAAGCATAGAAGAGAGCACCCATTGAAGAAATTCCCCTTAGACCACATCGAGGTCTATGCAAGAAAAATTGTAGGGGCTAATATTTGCAAGTGGGCTAATTTTCCATCATATTTACAACAACAAAAAATAGATTCAACAATTTCCATTTTTACTAAAAATAATTTGGCCAAAATTTATAATACAAAATTATTTATTTGACCTTTGAGATTACTAAAATTTTATAGATACTTTATATAAAATCATCATAAAATTGAATACTTTATAAGGATACCAACAAACATTTTATAGTTTGTATATTAGGGACTAGTGAGATTAGCCAAGGTTTCTAAACTTTAAGATAATTTTCCATCCTTAAAATTTTCCTTGGGTTTATGCATTATCTAGTGAAAACCATGATACAACCAAGTATCCATCATTTCCTGGATTAAAAGTTGTCTATCAAGAAGCCAAACAATTGAAGTAACTATGTTTCATCACTTAGAATCATACATGGAAACCAAAGCCTCAAGTTATGATTCTAGACCAATCACAATCATTAGAGAATTTTGAGGTCAAAAATGGGCCTCAAAACAAAAATGTACAACCAAAATCAACTTTATAAGAACCAATAGGATTCAAACTAATTATTTCGACCATGGTGGATGATTCATCATATTTGGAGTAAAAAAAGTAAAAATATTAAAAAATAAAATAAATAAAATAAAGGGAACTCTACTTGAACGGTTCATGAGGAACAATACTAGTTAAGGTTTTTCAAATGGGGTAGAAAGCTAGGTGGGCTTGATTGTGGGGAAAACTCCACATTTAGGCGTGCTTGAGCTAGAGGCAATTTGGGATGGGTGACCTCCTGATAAGTCTTGGTTACCAGGTGCAAACCTTGGAAGTGATGATTGATGCTATGTGATTTATTTCACTAGTTTAAATCCCCGATGCAATGAGTGCTAAGTGTACTATTCAAAAATCATGAGAAATTAGTCAGTTATGACTACCTCTCATCGAAATGGTCATAGATTAATGACTGACTTAATGCAGTTGAATCCCAAAAAATGATATCTAATATAATGCACTGTGAAAACTCCTCAATACTTGAATACAAAAGAGTGAAGTGAACTCTACATGAATGGTTCACGAGGCACAATACTTGCTAAGGTGTTGCAAATGGGGTAGCAATATAAGTGGGCTTGATTGTGTGGAAAAATCCACAATTAAGTGTGTTTGAGCCAAAGGCGATCTGAGATGGGTGAGCTCCTGGGAACTCCTAGTTATCGGGTGCAAGCCCCAGAAGTGATGATTGATACTATGTGTTTCATTTCAATAGTTCAATGCCACTTTGTCACCCATGTGAGCATCACCCGATGCAATGAGTGCTAAGTGGACTATTCAAAAATCATGAGAAATTATTCAGTCATGACTAGCTCTCATGGAAATGGTCATAGATGAATGACTTACTAAATGCAATTGAATAAAAAAAAATTATATCTTATAAAAAAAATTGTTGGACACCTAATCCTTAATGGGTTAGTGTGTAAGCCGAATAGACAAAAGGAGTCCACGAGACCTTGGGATGTGGAACCCAACGGTCAAACTATGTACTATAAAAGTACATCTCTTGTTAATAAAAATGTACTCTCATTTTTTATTCTTCAAATTCTCTTGCTACCATGTGTGTGTTTAACATGGTATCAAAGCAGGCGTATTCTTGCCCTGCATAATTTCTTTGAGCCATTTGTTTTATGGTCTTTATGAGCAGGTCCTATTTTTAGTATTTCTACCTTTGTAACTCCTTGTATCAGTCTTTCTGCCATATTTTCTCTTTACACCCTCTACTCTCCCTGGGCTATGCATAATGTTCCTTTCTGTGCTCTCTGGGCTCTCTACATAACCATTGTATGCCATTGTCTGCCATATTCCCTCTTAACAGTTGGCACCGCTGGCCCTGGTGATTTCCACATGGATGCTCTATGTGATTCGTCTAGTATGAAGTGCAGGAACTCATTTGAGGGGTTGTGAAATGAGATATTAGGGATTTCACAATAGACAAAGTGCTTGGTTTGTGGAAGCGCCAAGCTTTTGAGGGACTTTTTCCTAGCACTTCCACATTATTATCATCACTCCCAACATTCTCCTTGGCAATAGCAACCTGCAAAAGAGAAATAACCCTAATAACGGAGAACTCAGAATGTTGTTATTTAGATGTGAAAAGTAAAGCTTT
This sequence comes from Pinus taeda, assembly GCA_000404065.3. NCBI lineage: Eukaryota > Viridiplantae > Streptophyta > Pinopsida > Pinales > Pinaceae > Pinus > Pinus taeda. Next base: position 232,977 of record APFE030274260.1, on the reverse strand, counting down.
TTTTTTGTGAAGAAATTACATCTTTAGCCTGTTCATTGGAGAAAATGTCATTGTCTTCGTTTTGGGTCATCATTGTCAGTTGATGAACTTCCTCTCACCGTTGCTCAAGACAAGGCAAGTGCGAAAGCACCCGAATATCTTCTGTGCAACAAGTATATCTATAGAGGTTCCTTAGATTGAATACGCTTGGAGCATTGTGGTACCTTGAACGTTGTCCTGGTATATATCATGTTGCTCCATATATATATGCGTTGCTATGTTCTTGTATTACGTAAAAGAATTTACATTGTCCCATATTTTGTTTAACACTATCACTTCTCTTACTTTGTCCCTTTGCATTTGATCAACACATTTTCTATTGAATAATCTCTACATTGGTCCTTTTACATTGAACATTGTACTTTATATGCTATGTTGGTTCATATATATCTATACATGCATCAAAATGTGTTGAAGCCATTGCATGTCTTGTGAATATCATTGAACAATGTGTTTGGGTAATTCAATTGAATAGTGCATTGAAATAGTGTGGGAATGAAGTGTTGGTTCATATGATTCTCTAAATTGAATGATGGTTCTCTTATTCCAAAAAAGAGAGGATTTTAGTGACCAAGCTCCATACTACTGGAAGGAACGAGTTTTGAAGAAGAATGTGAGGTCAAATATCTGTGTGTGTAGCAGAGACAAGTTTGATGTTTGCTGGCCCTTCATCTTCAGTCAGGGGGTTGATTTTTCCATGGTTAGAATCTGAAAGAAACAACGTGTTTCTGTGTTGGGTGTGGTTCCCTGATGTCGAAGAAGTAGATTTCTGCATACAGTGACGAGTCTCAAATGTCCTTGAAGAAATATGAATGGCTGATAGGAGCAATAAGGGTACTAGAAGATGATCTTCAAGCAGAGCACTGCAAGCTTAGCGATCTCAACACCTATAATGCATGTGCCGATATCGCCTGGCTTTGTTTATTCATTGCTAGAATCTGTGCATTACTGGTTTTTCTTTCTTAATTTGGCTCTTCCCTTCATTATGTCACAATAGCAGATGTCAATTAGCCATTTTCACCCAAAATTGTGGGTATACTGTATTTTTCCTAGGAACATAATGAATATTGCACGAAGTTGTGTAATACAAAAAATTAATATTTTGATGTTCTTCCACAAGTATTTGTCCCAAATTATTATTTATTTACAGGAGCCAACAACAAGGAATGCACCTACAACATTTGATACACAAACTGTTTGTTAAAATACTATAGTGGACCAAAACATACAAACTCGGGACTCTTTGTCGTTTTCTCTTAGTTATCCCGGTTGGGTTTATTACAGTGGACTATTGTTTTCTTTGAAGAAAGTGGCAGGATCAGAGAATATTGTTTGTACCCTAGTCAAAATATTTATATATGAGAATTCAAGTCCTGTCCATGACATGGTGCTATAGTTGTTGAAGTTTTGATAACCATCATTTCTGCTTTGAAAGTGAAGCAGTATTTGAAGGATCCAAGCAAGTTTGCAGTTGCAGCTACCCTAGTAGTGGAATTGTATTTAAAACTCACTATAGTTTTTGTCTACATATATATGCATTGATTCCTTGATTCGACTGTTGCATAAGAGTTTGGTGGGTTGTATAAAGGTTATGATTGTTTTGACAAATAAAAGTAAACTTTTGTGGAGAAACGTTTAGTCGGCTGTATTGTCAGAACATAGTGCTCGTCATGAGTAAACCCTTATTTTTATGTAATGGATTGTAATTGGTTCTCGCTGGTTGCACACTGATCATTTTTTGCACATTTATAAAGGATATTGTTGTGGGTATTACTTTTCTGCATTGCGTAGTAGTTGTGATCAGTTTTTAAGATGTAATTCTGACATTAAAGAAAAAATGGACAGAATCAATGAAGTATTAGAGTTCCTCAAAACTATGATATTGTCTACTAATCATGATACATTAAAAGTCAGCAAAGTTTCTCTCACAGACATTCAGGTGTGTCTACAAAGTGCACAAGAGAAAATTGATTTTTTGCAGCTCGAATCTCAGCTACACCAAGAAGAATTAAAACAGAGGAGTCATCATTCTAAACCTGTTTCTATTCAGAAGATTGAAACAGGCTCCCATAAAGTAGAAGTTGTACATGCAGATGTAGAAACCCAGTTTGCACTTCCCAAGCCCATGATTAGACCTTGGGAACAACTTGTCCATAACAAGCACAAAACTAGTCTCGGATATGAGAAGGACTTGTCCTTTCATATTCCAGACTACTCAAAACCCATTTAGTTTCAGAGTGATGGATTCCTTCATGATAGTTCACCTTCAGCCATCCCAGATTCTTCCCCTCTTCCAAAACAACAACAACAACAACAAATTGTGAAATGCCAACATTGTGACCGAGTTGGCCATTTGAAAGATCATTGTTTTGATCTTCATCCATGTAAGCACTGTCATAAAATCACCCATTCTTCACACAGATGCTTCAGAAACAAACATCCTATAAGAACAAAGATTAATCTTGGATGGATTTCTTCTTGGCAATGGGCATCAACAACCAAGAAGATATTTCAATCACATGTCAGAACTTGTTCTAGAGTATTGAACAGTCTTGCAGTTGAGTTTTCTCCATCATCTCACCTTTTATCTGATAGGGGGGGAATGATGGTCATCTACAAGCTTCAAAGCCACATCAAGCAAGCCTAAGCCACAACCTGCCACATCAGTTTTAGGGTTGTAACCACAAACAAAGATGCCCCGGAACATGCCTTCAATTGGTAATATGGGACACTTTGTCTAGCAGAAGATTTCAGCTTCTTGCCAATTTCAGAAGAATTCTAGGAACAAAATTGAGAACACTTCCTCTAGCAGAAGACTTCATCTTCTTGCCAGTATTGGAAGAGTTCCAGGAATTGCATTAAGCATTCCAGAGTTGTTGGTCATCCTTAAACCATCATAGGTTGAGACTTCCCTTTTCAGGTTGAAGTTTTCCCTTTTATGCGGGGTGAGACCTCCCTTTCATGGTTGAAGGTTTCCCTCTTCAAAACAATAGGAGCACTTCCTCTAGCAGAAGACTTCAACTTCTTGCCAGTTTTGGAAGAGTTCTCGAAACTACACTAAGTGTTCTAGTGTTGGTGGTCATCCTTAAACCACCTCCCGTTAAACCAACATTTCAAAGAGCACATTCAGCCTAGTGTTGCCATGCATTTTTGCACATTTTTGTTACAACTCTCTTCTTGGACTCATACATAACCCTTCGGATTAAGGGGGGGAATGTTAGACACCTAATCCAACGATCAAACTATGTACTATAAATGTATATCTCTTGTTAATAAAAATGTACTCTCATGTTTTATTCTTCAGATTCTCTTGCTGCCATGTGTGTGTTTAACAAAAACTATTTTTTTCAACTTATATTTTAAATGTATTTCCCTATAATTTACTCAAATTTTGAGTGAGAACACTCGTTGGATGCAAATTTTGCATCCAAGGAGTACCCATGATGCATACTTTAGATGGATCCTACTACACAAAAAATGATAAATACATGAGAATGTGTGATTGAAATCATGCTTTTTCATGTATTTCTCATTTTTTGTGTAGTAGGGTCCATCGAAAGTATTCATCATGGGTATTCCTTGGATGAGGAATTAAATTATGCATCCAACAAGTGATCCTAATCGAAATTTAAGTAAAATTGTAGGGAGATAAGTTGAAAATATGAGTTGAAAAAGTAATTTTTTCTTTTTTTCCCTCTAAAATTTGATGTTGTAATCTAATATTATTTTAATATTTCCACTATTATTTTATAATATTCCTTAGGAGGCCCATTTTAGACCTCAAAATTTCTCTAATGATTATAATTCATATTGGACTAATCCTTCAGTGCAATATTCTTCTCTACTATGGTTCTTTCCTACTTAGCCTTGGATGGATCCCCCACCTAACCATCCTTGGGCACAAGGATGGAGGAATCCATCCTTCAGAGGCCCTCAACAAGCCTTATTGTGACAACCCCTTCCACTTCTTCATTCTCCACCTGTCTAATCATACACATTTTCTCTTGCTTGTCCTCAACTTCCTTCATAACCCATTCCTAACCCAAAAAATGGTAAGGAATCTCAACCAATGCAAGTTATTTGGCTTTCCACTTATCCCACGTACTCCATCTCTTATATTTATTGTCATGACATCAACCTTAGATCAAGTAAGACCTTGAATAAAGTAACTCCTCTTGTGCAAATTGAAGGTTGTAATGAGGAAGTTTTAAAATAAGAACTATAGAAGGTTCAATCTCTTTAGGCCTCAAGATCAAATCAAGCTTTCCCAAAACCCTAGGTTCCTCCATATCCTAAAATATTGGATCAAGATAAATCTACCACCAAGCCTTAACTCAGTTTCTTGGATGAACTAAAGAACATGTGTGTTTGCATACTACTATTCCAAGAAATTAAAAATGTTCCTATTTACTCAAATGCAGTAAGAGAATTATGTGTAAGGAGACTTGATAGAAGAAATAAATACCCCGTGTCATATATGTCATGAGAAAATTATTATAACTTATGATGGGGGAGTCCTTGATGCAAAGTATTCAAATATTCATAGCTATATAGTCCTTATAGTTAATGTATAAATTAACTATACTATTATTCCCAATACATTGATTGACCTTGGCGTTGCTATTAATGTGATGACTTGCAAGAAAATGGAAGCCTTAGGAATTTATGGTCTAAGGAAAATCCCCGTAGTCTTACATCTTGTTGACCAATATAGCATCAAACCCGAAGGAATCTAGATGATGTAGTGATCTTCATGGATTCATGGGTGTATCCCATCAACTTCATGGTTCTAGAACCTAAGTCCTCCTTGGGAGGCTATCCTTTAATCTTAGGAATTCCATGGATGGCTACTGATTCTTACATTAGTAATAGATCCTATAACATGACAATATCTCATGGGACCTTCACTAAAAAACTTACCCTATATCCTCCCACTAATTCTAGCACCAATCTTGAAATTCCATATTAGGTAAATGGAGAAGAAGTGATGAGGAAGAATTCACGCATCAAATAATCATTGTAGACCAATATATTTCGCTCAGAGAAAAAATTAAGGATAAAGAAATCGATCACTTTATAGCCTCCTCCTCCTCGTCCAACTTATAAATTCTTACCCACATAATGTACCTTAAAGTCCATACTTCTCTCACCCCCACAGATACATCACATGTAAAACATGTTTCCCCTCCAAAAAAAGAACAAGGATCAACTTTGGTTACCATAGAAACCAACGCTAGAAAAACCTTGAAGATCAATTAAGGGCTAACAGAGCAACAAAATATGACTAATCAAGTTTCTACAAAATCGTAACATTGCTTTTTCCTAGGAATATATTGATTTGAATGGGATCCATCTCGATTTGTGCACACACACACACACACACACACAGAGATATATATATACCCATCCAAGAACCTCAATGATGTAGGAATCTTGCTTTATAGGACACATTTAAAGAAGATCTATAGAAATTATTTTTAAGTTAATTTTATCTCCCCTTTTTTGCTAGCCAATGTGTTTGACCTCATTTCATTGTGCCCAAAAAGAATGGAAGATAGATAATTTGTGTCAATTATAGAGAACTCAAAATATCCACATACAAATACCATTTCCCACCACCATTCCTCAAACAAGTACTAGATACATTGGTAAGAAATAATTACTTCTTTTTCCTTGATGATTTTAGTGGATAAAACTAGATTCAAGTTTCTCTGGAAGACCAGGACAAGACCACATTCACTTGTCCATGGGGAACATTTTCCTATCATGCTCTACCATTTGGACAATGTAATAATCCCACAAGTTTTCAACGAGATTTAATTGGCATATTCTCTGACTTAATGCATGATTGAATGGAAATCTACATGGATGACTTTACTACTTATGGTGATGAATTTGATATGGCATTAGAAAAATATAGAAAAAGTATTAATCATGTGTACGGAATGTCATGTAGCACTTAGTAACCAGGATTCTTAATGTTTTTATAGAAGGTATAGTGCTAGGGCATATTATTTCTTCAAAGGGCATCAAAATGGACTCAACAAAAAGTAAGGCGATATTAGACTTTCATACTACATGGACTCAAAAATAGGTACAATTTTTTCTTGGACATGCTAGTTACTGTCAATATTTTGTTGAAGATTTTTCACAAATAGCTTTGTTTTTTTATTACTAAGCAAAAATTTTGAATTTGTATGGAGAAAGAACTACCAGCATGATTTTGAAGAATTGAAATCCATATTATCTAAGTCTCCTATATCAAGAGGGTTTGATTGATCCCTCCCCTTTCACATACGTATAGTTGCATTAGATACTGTTATCGAAGCTACCTTACGGAAAAAATAAGGAAACCATCCATACATTACTTTTTTTTATTACTAAAAATATTTTTTTTTTTAGAATTAAGATAACTGAAAAAGTGTTCATTGTTGTAATTCATGTTGTTAAGAAATTTTGGCATTGTCTAACTAGATACCTTGTAATCTTACATACAAACATGTTTCCATCAAATATTTAATGAAAAAACCAATCAGTAATGGCATGGTAATTATATGGTTATTGTTATTGCAAGAATTTGATATCACCATCTTAAATAATCCAAAAATTGATAATGTGGTGGTACATTTTCTTTCTAGACATACAACAAATGATAATAATTAACTTATTAAAGATTCATTTCACAATGAACATATCTTTGCAGTATTTCCTAACTAACTGTGGTTTGCAGATATTTCTAACTCCTCGCTGCAAGAAAGCTCCCACCTCACGTATCTCTAAGAGAATGCATAATATCATTAAGAAAAGTTGGAGATTATCACGGATTAATAGATGCCTCTTTATTATGGGTTTAGATCTCATTATCCAGATATGTGTGTGAGAAGATGAGATTCCTGACATACTCATGGCTTGTCAAGATGGACCTTGTCGGGGTCACTTTGTAGATAAGAGAAATATATATAAAGTACTCCATCAAGGGTACTATTAGCCCATAATATTTAGAGATGCCAAACATTATATAAATAGGTGACAATTATTAATGCATGGGAAGGCCAATACAATTAGATGAGATGTCACTATAACCATGGCTAGTAGTTGAACACTTCGAGAAAGGTCCCTTGAATTTGTTGGACAAATTAATACCCCTTATTAATATAACTCCTACACCTTGGTTTACACATACTATGTCACAAAGTGGATGGGAGAAAAACCACTCCCATCTACAATAAAGAAAGTAGTAGTATATTTTCTCCATGATGGAATATTTACCATATTTGAGATACCATGTGAGATCATCACAGATGGACCAATACAATTTACATCTAGGCTCATCAAAAACCTCATGGAAACATATAAAATCAAGCACAGGGTAACAATACCATATCATTCATAATCTAATGGAAAAGTAGAAGGAACAAACAAAAATTTTGTGGCAATTATAACAAAAATTGTTTCATTTCACCTCAAGGACTAGGTGGGTTGACTTCCTTAAGCATTATGGGCCTACTTAACAACATGACAAACTACTACTGGTTGCACCCCATATGAGGGTTTTTATGGGAAGAGATTTCTTTTTCCATTAGTCATAGATATACAAACTCTAATGAGATAAATACAATTTGGTATGGACCTATCTGAAACACAAAAATAGAGACTTCTTTAGATCATTGAATTGGATGAACTTTTTCAGGATGCCTTACATCAAAAAACAATGATCCATTAGAAGAGAGCTTAGTGGCATGACAATTTTATAAAGAAGAAGAGCTCAAAATTAGAGACTGGACCATACTGTTTGATTCAAATTTCAAATATTTTAGAGGAAAACTTTACATCTACTGGCTCAGACCTTATGATATTGAGACTATGTATGACAATGGGGCAATAAAAATTCATACAATTGATGGAGAAAGAACTCCGTTGATGGTGAATGGACACCTACTTCGATTATATCACAAACCTTTGTCAAAATAATCCTTCTTAAGGAATATCAGTGAAGGATGGATTGACATGATATGGACAGTGTGCATAAGGGATAAATCCCTATCAAATGATTCATTCCTACATTTTGTTCCAAAAAAGAAAATCCACATGTGGAAACCCCTAAAAAAGAATAGTTGGGGGAATGCCATTTGAAAACCAACCCATCTAGTGCATGAAATACTAAAAGAATTAAAAAAATAAGAATGAAAAAACATAGAAAAAAAATTAATAAAGTTAATAATTCAGGTATAAGTGAACTTCATAATTTCATGATGATTATGTTGGGATCCTTCTACTCATGTGATTTGTAGGATCCTTTCATTTTTCTAAACTACAAATAAATTGTTCTACAGGATAGATCAAGAAGTAGAAGAGTGCGACCTTGTTGCTATAGCATCCTTGTTGCAACCCAATTGTTGCAACAACATACTTACGATAAAACCAACATGATTGCCACAACATGGTTGCTACAACATGAATTCTACAATTCCCTTGGATGAATGTACCCATCACTCATGTTGCAACACCATCTAAGCAAATGGAACGATTGTGTTGCAACATATCACCCCTAACCTTATGGTCATACTAAATTATGCAACACTAGCTCAAGTAGTTGTTGTAACACTAGCTAGAGTAACTACTATTGGATGATTCATTCATGCATTCTGTTCCAAAAAAGGAAGAAATTTCTACTTGTGGAAACCCATAAAAGGGCACACTTGGGGGAATGGCATGTGAAAACCATCCCATTTGGTGCATGATATACTAAAAGAATAACAAAAATTTAAGAATGAAAAAAATATAGAAAAAAATGAATACAATTAATAATTTATGAGTAGAAGTGCACTTCAAAGATTCATGATGGTTATGTTGGGATCCTTCTACTCATGTGATTTATGGGCTCCTTTCATTTTTCTAAGCTACTAATAAATCGTTCTAAATGATTAATTGATAAGCAGAAGGCTACAACCTTGTTGCTACAACATCGGTGTTGCAAATCAATTTTTGCAATAACATTCGTATGATGGAACCAACACGATTGCCACAAGATGGTTGCTACAACATGACTTCTACAATGACCCTAAATGAATGGACCCCTCTCCCATGTTGTAACATTTTCTAGGCCAATGAAATTATTGTGTTGCAACACATCACCCCAACCTTTTAGTCTTATCAAATGTCATAACATTCGAGCAAGTAGTTGTTGCATCACTCGTTGGATTAGATGATATTTGATGATTCATTCCTACATTCTATTCTAGAAATAAAGGAAAAATATATACTTATGGAAACCCATGAAAAGATGCAATTGGGGGCATGGAATGTGAAATACAGCCCATTTTGCGCATGACATGCTAAAAGAAAAAAAATTAAGAATGATAAAAAATCGAAAAAAAATGAATAAAGTTAATAATCTATGAGTAGAAGTGCACTTCACGATTTCATGATGGTTATGTTAGGATCCTTATAGTCATGTGATTTGTAGGTTCATCACATTTTTTGAGCTGCAAATAAATACGTTGATAGAACCAGCATGATTTTCTAAACATGGTTGTTGCAACATGAATTATACAATGCCCCTAAACGAGTGGACCCCTTGCTTGTGCTACGACATTGTCTATGCCAACAAAATTATTTTGTTGCAACATATCCCCCTCAACCTTCTAGCCATACCAAACACTACAACATTGGCTCAAGTAGTTGTTACAACATTAACTGGAGTAGTTGCTGCAACAATGGCTAGAGAACCTACTATGAAAAATTCATACAATAATACAACATGTGTGTTTCAAAACCCTTTACAACATGGATCATGTATTTTTTGCAAAGGATCTGACATCATAAAAGATACGAGACATACCAACTTGTTGCCAACTTAGAAAAATATAACAACCCATTGTAAGTAATGAAGGGTATGTCTTTCCTTTTTCACAATGAATCAGATTAATGGACATAATATTCAATTTCCTCAACATGATTTCATGAATCACTCACTATAACAGTTCATTGTTTCCATTAACCTAGGACATAATATGCACCTCCATCCAACTATTCATTCAAACTTGCAGCTAGTAGATTATCTAAATGTTGAGTAGGAACAATGTGAGGTTCATCGAATCATAGAGAGCCTAAATGATGCAAAATATGCCTCTTATCTGAGTGTAGGATCGCTTAGAACCCACTCGGTCCAATTCTCTATCAAAATAGATGCTTCCTTCAAGCCTTGTAAATATATATTCTCAGCGAATAATACCATGGGATGCGTTTTGCAATGTAGTGGGAGGAGGTGATAGGATAGGCCAACTCTACGTGAGTATGGAAAAGAATCCCTTTCAAATCCAATTATCATTAATAAGACCATTTCAGTCTACCTAAACCTTAGGATTGGGCCTATGCGGCACCGTCTATTATAGACATATTTGGGAACATCAACCCAAACTCACATGTCGATGTATTAGGGTTCATCAACCCCTAAAATAGTTTTTTTATGCCCTAAAGGAACTAAGTCATATGAATGCCTCATTCTCCAAAAGTTCCATCTCAAAAATCATCCAGAAAGTGCCTAAAATGAATCATTGTTGAAAGCCCTATGTTAGGGTGCTATGCATAACAGGTACTACACTGTCAAAGTGCTATGCATCATAGTTTGTCCCTCTAGAAGGTGCGATGGGTGAGGTAGGACAACATTCTGGGAGAGTTTGAGAGTTAGTTTCTCATGGAAACTTGTAGAAACTTCTCCTGTGCCACCTACCCCTTTGAGTTCGCCCAAGGATGACTAAAGGAATTAGGAAACCACCTCTGATTCCCCTCTTTCATGGAACCAATTCCTAAAAATAGAAAGGCATTCATCATCCCCATTGATGACTCAACCTCTTGCAATCATCTATAAAAGGATCTCTCATCCAAGAGATCAGAAAGCTGAATTATTATGAGTTGTAAGGAAGTGCTGCTAGTTTCAGTATTGAGGTGAGAGCATTGTGTTATTATTGGTATGTTCTTGCTGATTCATGAGGTGAAGAAGGCTTGAAGCTGGGAGGATGGTGCTGGATCAGAATTTTTATGGGTTGTAATTCTCCTTGTTATCAATAAATTTCTTCAATATTTTTCCCAATTGATTGTGTTATCTGTAAATGCATTCATTTGTTTATCATATTTCTGATTCTATGATGTTTATGTTGTGATGTATCAATATGCATTGTCAGGTCTTTGTTTCTGTAGCTGTGCAAGTACTCTCGAAGTGTGTTAAGGACAGGGAGGAGTTATGGGATAGGCCAAAGGAGAGGGAGATCAAGCGAGGATTCAAGCGAAAGTTACAGGTTGGTCTTTCATAATCTCCTTCTTATCTATCACTCATAGGAAAGATAGTGAGTTTCTTTGACTCTTGTTTCTAAGTTAACCACCAAACCTAGAGGGCTAGCATTTCTTAGAAATACTAGTTTTCTCATAAACAAATTTTTCACTCCATTGGGAAATCATGATTTTTTTTTCTATTCTTGCTCTATGTTGAATTATATAAACTATAGACAGAGTTTGAAGCTAACCAGGAAGCTTTCGAACCACTTTTGTTATACAATTGCATAGTAGATATATGCTACTTGAGTCAATCTCCGGTTTAGATTATATCTTGAGCATTCGATTTGAAAAAGCATCAAAATTCCCTTGTGGTAGCTTAGTAGCCTCATAAGACATTCCAATACACTTTACTTGTTATTTTTCATTAAAATCAAGCTTAATCCATTGAAAACTGCATCAAATTTGAGCCAAAAACACCTTCAGAATCACTCCCTATGACCATCACACTGTCCTGAACTATAACCTGCTATGCATCTCAGTTCCTGAATGGGAAAAGTGCTATGCATCACACTATCTATCACTACAACTTGCGATGGATGACTGAAACTCAATTTTACCATCTAGGAGTTAAGGTTTTTGACTAGTTTTCATTCCTGTTTGGTTGCTTGTTGAATTTGAACAATATCTCGTCACTAAAGCCAACTTACATCACTTAGATCAGCCTCTATTTAGATTAAGGTTGGTGAATGTTTTTGTGTATTTATTTTCCATTTACAATCCATTGTCAAAAAGTAGTGTTAATCGATTTGTCGTTTCGATAGAAAAAGTGTTGTAAAATCTTCAATTTTCATCGAAAAAGTGAAGTGTCGCAAAATCCTCCTTCATAGCTAACCGATTAAACTATTTTGGTGCATTTGATTTGATTTTATTTCATTCAAAGTCTTGAAAAGATATTTATTTAAACTTGAAAGTGTTGTTTTAGTCTTCCTTTCTCTCCTTGAAGAAAAATTGTCGAAATTTGTCATTTTGTGTGAAACATTTTGAGTCATTGCTGCATTTAGTTTTCCTTCTTGAATCATTCACATTAAGGAGATATGAAAACAAATACATGCATTTGCAATTTATCATTTTGGTTTGTGTGCACAAGAAATGAATTAAGGAAATTGCATTTGTGTGTGCTCTTTGGTGTTTGCTTAAAAGTGCTTCTATGCTCTATCCCTTGTAGTTAAGGTTTTCATTGTTCAAATAAACGAAAAGATTACTTATCATTTTAGATGCATATTTAGGAATTTTAGAACACATTTCATGATGAACCCTCAAAGACAACCTTTTAAGCAAGATCAACTTAAAATGAACCTCAATTAACTTAACAATGCTTTGGAATTTAACGCAACACATTTAGAGGTCTAGGCTAGAGATGTGTTCTGGTGTCGTTAAACCTAGTGGCTATCATTTTCACTGAAGGTTGGATGATTCCTCCTCTTTGATACGACAAGTGCTAGCACGGACTCGTGCTCCCTGTACCGTCACGTATATAGTGGGAGACCCCAATAGGCTTAAATCCTTTATCCATAGGAAACCGAGTCTGCCACCTTATCGATCGCAATGCATTGAACACAACATTCGGGAAGATTGACTGTTGTACATAAAGTCCTTGGTAATTTCTCTTTAATTTATCACCAAGGTGTATATTGTAGTTTTACGATTTTTCTAGTAAATTTTTTTGCCTAGATTCTCTAGATTAGTCACTTTCATTCCTTTTCGACTTTCTAAAAGAAAAGGTCCATCTGAGCACTTGTCCTTTCAGGCTCATTAAAATTCAAGGTGACTAGAGTCATCTTTAGCTTTTTCTCAACTCTTTAAAATTGAAAAAAACAAAGTTGTTTCTAAGTGTTGTTAAAATTAATTGCCTACAAATAACATCATTTTCCCTTAGTTGAGTTTAAGTTGATCAAATAATCCACAATCATGGAAGAAATTCAATCAAAGCCCCATCATTCGCAGAGATTAGCGAGTCAACCATCTTTACCTCCAAAAGCGAAACCAATTCGGACAAAGTGGTCTCGTTTAACTAAGTCTACTTCATCTGGGTTATTTGGAACATTCGTTTCAACATCTTCAGAGATTCTGGTTACTCTAATTATTTCTGGTACACCCATCTCTAAATCGGAAGTTTCCCAGTTACCTGAGTACATTATAAGTGATCTTAGTGTAACGGTAACCAAGGTTGTCCAACAACAAATTGATCTTCAATTTGAAAATTTTCAACCAGGAAGTACTCCTAAACCTAAAACAACTCCATCAAGGGTTGGTCTAGAACTTATCCCGGTTCGAGCCGAGGTTACATCTAAACTAGGAGTTTTTCAAGAACCTCCCTTTGAGACTGTAGTTCAATTACCTGAACATCCGGACTTTGAATTTCAGCATCCAGAAGTTGTTACCCGTCCGACATTAGTCGTTGTAGAAACTGCACCTTCTTCCACATTAGAAATATTTTATGGAATTGACGATCAACCTCTTCCACCTGGTTTGATTGCTATAGAGGATATAGTAGAGGATCCTCCATCTAACACCCCGTTTCATTTTGGAACTGGGATTAACCTTGATCCTACTACTCCTGATTGTTTTGCTTCATTTGATCTTGCTTCATTGTGAGTTCCCGTTGAATCTTTAGGACAACCTTTGGGTCAGTTAACCATGTCTGGACAACCGCCAACATGCAATACTATATCATTTGATGCAGTTGTAGAAGAATCTTCTGTTGCCACACCTTCAATGTTTTCTGCTACACCTGATTCACACTTATACAGTGCATCATCTATTCCAGTTGGTTACCAATCACTAGGTGGAACCCACTTAGGGATTGCTTCTGCACCATGGTCAACTCCCATTTACTCATCTGGAATCCAATCTGGTTTTTATCACATGGAAACTCAAAAATTTGATCCTGCATATCAGTTATCAAAGATCGATATATCTGTTAAACACTGGACTGCCACCATATGGAGAGCAGTATGCTTACTCACCGTTTCCTCCTTTTTCTGGGAGACAGCCATATGAGAGTTTTCCATAGTATTCAAGTCAAACTAGAGTTAGAGCTAGTGGTTGGAAACCAACACTGCCATATCAACCAAGGGTTGTATATCCAACACAACAAATCCAACCCGTGTCTAATATTCCCCTACACCTACTATTACGACTGTGTTGCAATCACAAGAAAAATTTGTTGTATCTCAACCGGTACAAACTATTCCTTCTTCCTCACAACCTCGGGTTTCAAGGAAAAAGGCTCACATTTCTCAGGTTGTTATACAATGGCCTCTTGTTTCTGGGGCTCAACAGCAACCTCAGGTTAGTGCTCCTTTATCTGGAATGACTCATGCACACACAGGTATAGTTAATCTGCAACTTGGTCAGTCTTTCAGTACTGGATAGTAGTAGTCGGTCCAACAATCATGGTTGTCATAATATCAACAACAACCTCAATTACAGCAGTCCCAACCCTAGTTTGGACTTGGTTCACAAGCTCAAACTAGTTTTGGTCAATATCAAGCTTACCAAGGATTTGGGAAACAAGTCTTTGCAGGTTATGGAAAACCACATTTCCGAACTAGTTATCAAAAACCTCCCTATACTGGTTATGTCCAACAACCTTACCAAGATTACTAGATGCAGATGCCCTACACTGGTATGCAAAGACCTATGGCACAAGCAATTCCATCCTATTTTGGGTATGCTCAACCTAACCTGAATTGATATTTTCCATTTGTAACAAATCTTGAACTACCAGATTTGAACCGACTCACAAATGATCCAATTACATGTGCCCCTTGATGGACGACGATTCCACATAAATTTCCATATAACATTCCAAAGTTCAATGGAAATCCAAGAGAAGACCCATCGAATCACATAATGACTTTTCATTTATGGTGTTCATCCAACACCCTGAATGATGATTCGATTAGACTTCGTCTTTTCCAGAGAACGCTTACTGATCCAGCTGCAAAATGGTATTGAACTACCTAGAGCTTCTTTTGATAACTTCACCATTCTAGCCACTACCTTTCTAACCCACTTTCAGTTACCTATCAAGTACGAAACTGGAACAGAACTTCTTACCAACTTTAAACAAACTACCTCCACTCACATATCAGATCATATTCATGAGTGGCGGCATCGTCGTCGAATGGTTAAGACGTATGTTCCTGATCATCTTTTAGCTGAGTGGTTTATAAAGTCCTTATTGCCATCTATCACTGAGGATGTGGCGAAAAGAGGAGTTGTCACAAAAGAGAAAGTCATTGCTCGTGCCCAATATTTGGATCTGATTTATACACAATTAGGCATGCTCTATGAAAAACTTCTTGATGCACTTAGACTAGCTTTCACTGTTCCACCACCTCCAAAATTGAGTAGGAACTCTCATGCTGGCGATGAGGTGATCAGTTCCTCGAGCACACAAATGGCAATAGGACCATCTGGTCAAGCTCTTGCTATTTCCAGTTAAAATGCAAATTCATCTGAAAATACTCTTGCCTCTGAGATCAATGTCATGCCATCTGACAAAGGAAAAAATCCAAAGCAGCCAGGAGGCAAGAAGAATGGAAAGAATAATAAGAAGAAATAGGAGAATTCCACTCCTGAAAAATCATCTGAAACCCCTACTGTGGCTGAGAAACCTCGTTATCCATGTATGATATGTAATGACGAGAATTTTACAAGGGATTTTCCACATCGATCTGAGGTCTCTAAACTTTTAAAGGCTTCAAGTACCTCAGCGGTGCTGACAGATCCATTTCTGAACCCAGAAAAACATTTGGTTGCCACTGATAATGCTCCAACATCCCAATTTCTTATGCTATCCATAGAAAATAAGCAAAATGATGTTTTGGTATCAAAAAGGAATAAATATTACGGGAATCCATCATCGTTGAACAACCAGGCTATTGATCAACCTAGTACTTCGACCACGACTTCAATAGAAGTAGTTCCATCTATTATTCCTGAATTAACAGTTAAGCCACCAAAGGGAGTTGTACACAAATTGACATTTAATCCTCGTGCTCAAGCAACCCAAAATTATAATATAGTGGAGGATATGGCTAAATCACCTTCCACTATGTCGACACTCAAGGTATTGCAAAATTGTCCCTCCTAAAAGCAGGCTTTGTTATCAGTGATAGGTGGGATCGATCCTACAGATTCCAATCTTGTGGTCTTTAATCATACATGATATACACCATAGTTACCAGCACAACTAGATTTCCTTATACAGGTAAAAACCCTCAAAAAGAATGTTCATTGAACCATTATTTATGAGGGGGCATCAACCTATATCAAGTCAATGAGTTTCTTGGTTCAACACCCTTGTCACGATCACCAACAACACTAAAATCTTTCAATGGAACAACGTACACTCCATACGGGATTTTAAGTACCTTGCAAGTTGAAATAGGGGGAAAAATAGTAGATATTGAAGTCAAGGTCATTGATGGACTCCTTGATTACAATATTTTACTGGGAAGGCCTTAGGTATATGCAATGGTTGTAGTTGTTTCCACATACTTTCGAACGATCACATTTCCCTTCAAAGGTGGAATCAAACTCATCGACCATGTAGCCTTCTTTCATAATAGTTCACAAGCTACTGGAAGCATTCCATTAATACATGGAAATCCACAATCACTTCAAAATGTTGGAGTAGGTATCCTAAAAAATCATTCCTTGATGGGTAATTTTACCCTACCATCACCATTTGGTCTCGTGGAAGTGGCAACAGTGGAAACCTGCAACATGATCTCTTCTACATCATCTGAGTTTAAGAAGAGTTCCAACTATTTTGAGAGTGATGATTACGGCAAGGAGATTCTACTAAACCCCTTCGAATCTTTATAGCAATCAATCTATTAGGCTTGTACGACAAACCCTAATCTGCACTCAACAATTGTATGGGTAGATAGGTCTTTAGAATATGGCATCTCTTCTGATCCTTGGTCACGTATACATTCTACAGATGAAGGAATCATCCAATCAATGATGATAGGAGAGACGACGTGGGAAGATTATCATCATCCTTCCCACCTTCGAGATACAGTGAAGATTATTCAAAATAACTCAATCACCCTTCGATCATTGATTTTTTATCAAATTCTGTAAATACAATCGATTCTGAGTGAAATCTATATAACATTGAAGAAAAAATCTCCATAAATATTTCGACCAAACCCAATGTTGTAGAAAATGTTCACGTCGGAAAATCTTGTTCTCCATTAGAACTAGATAATTATTGTGCTCTTTTTCGCGAATTCAGAGACATCTTTGCATGATCTTATGAAGAAATGCTAGGCATTGACTCAAGAATTATTGAACATGAGATTAAAATGTATCTTGATGTCAAACCAGTATGACAATGGATTTGACCTGTTCATCCAAAGAAAGCCACTGCCATTAAAGCAGAAGTTGAAAATATTTGCATTCTGGCTTCATTTTCCCTATACCTGTCACTGATTGGGTATCAAATATTGTTCCAATGATGAAAAAACAAGGGATGATTAGAGTGTGCATCGATTATAGGAATGTAAATCAAGCATGTTCGAAGGACAACTATCCTACACCCTTTATCAACCATATCATTGATGAATGTGCCGGATGCAAAATCTTTTCATTCATGGATGGATTTTCTGGCTACAATCAAATCAATATCCACCCACAAGACCAATCAAAAATTTCATTTATATGTCTGTGGGGAACATTTGCATATTGCAAATTACCTTTCGGTTTGAAAAACGTAGGGGATACTTTTTAGAGGGCAATGAATTATGCATTCCATGACATCAAACACATAGTTCAACCATATCTTGACGATTTGTCTACTCATTCATGAAAACGGACTGATCAACCGCAACATTTGAAAGAGATATTTTTGTTTTTTCGACACTACAAAATAAGACTCAATCCACACAAATGTGTATTTTGTGTTGGCTCTGGTCAACTACTTGGCTTTGTAGTTTCTAAAGACGAAATTCGGTTCGATCCAATAAAGGTTCAGGCAATTATTGACATTCCTCCACCTTCAAATTTGTTACAGATCCAGAGACTTCAAGGGAGGGCAAACTTTCTAAGGAGTTTCATTCCAAATTATGCTGAGGCAGCTAAAGGTTATACACGTTTATTGAAGAAAGTGGTTTCCTTCCATTGAGATCAGTTTGCGCAAGCTTCCTTTGATGCTCTCAAAGATTCCCTGATAAAAAATTCATTAATGTATGCCCCAAACTATCAAAAAGACTTTTACTTGTATCTCGTTGCTGTAGATACAACCATCGGTATGGTTTTAGTGCAAAAAGATAACGGAATTGAACATCCTGTATATTATTTAAGTCACAATCTTAATGATATAGAAAGTAAATATTCATACGTTGAAAAGTTAGCTTTATCAGCCGTTCAAGCTGTACAGAGATTTCGACATATATTCTCCTTCTCAAAACTACCATTATATTAGATTGCAACCCTATGACATACATTTCGTCATGTCAACTGCTGGGGGGGAAATACTCCAAATGGATAGTAATCTTGCAGGAGTTTGATTTGGAATTCATTAAATCCAAATCAAGGAAATCTCTCATATTTGCAGAGCTACTTTACGGCCTTCCCTCGTCCTCCAATGATTTAACATCAGAAGCATCAATCGTGAATGAGTCTCTGTTTCTAATTTAATCAAGTAATCCATGGTATGGAGATATACTGATCTATCTCCAAACCCAAGCTTTTAGGCCTATCACCTCTCGCTTTGAACAACAACGTACTCGATACCAAGCCAAAGATTATCTGATCATTGGTGATACACTTTATCGTCGTGGTGTCAATACGATTTTACGAAGGTGCCTTACGCATGAGGAGGCCAAAAAAGATTTGAATGAATGCCATTCAGGTGCTTGTGGGGGGCATTTTTCTGGTTATAAAACTGTACAAAAAATCCTACGAGTTGGTTACTTATGGCCAACTATATTCAAAGATTGTATACTTTTTTTTAGAAAGTGTAATGCTTGTTAGATTTTTTATTGTAACCAGATTACCACCTACACAAATGCATCTAGTCATTTCTATTGGCCCATTCGCAAAATGGGGCATTGATTTCATGACATGTAACCCCACCTCAGCCGAGGGGCATGGGTATATTATAGTCGATGTTGACTACTTTACCAAATGGGCTAAGGCAATGCCTACATTGAACAACAGTGCCGAAATGGCTGCTCTCTTTTTCTTCAATCATGTGGTTTCTAGATTCGATGTGCCACAAGCTATAGTCACAAATCATGGGTCACGTTTTCACAATCACATGATGATTGAGTTAGCTATCAAGTTAGGACTGTCTCATGACAGTTCTACTCCATATTATCCGCAGGCTAACATACAAGCTGAGGCAATCAACAAAGTCCTTAAGCGCATGCTACAAAGAATGATTGGAGTCCATAGGCGGAATTGGCATTTAAACCTATACTTAGCTTTGTGGGTATACCGGACCTCGGTGAGAAATATTACCAGATTTATGCCTTTTTAGTTGGTGTATGGTTTGGAAGAAGTCTTACCAATTCATTGTGAAATCTCATCCCTCAAGCTCGCAATTTACCTGCTACCCAACACTTCTGAAGAATAAGCTCATTTCTTGGAATTAATCCATCTGGATGAAACTCGTCGTGATACCGTTTGGCTAACGAAGCACATAAGAAACGCATCAAGGCACAATATGACAAAAATTTTAAGCCTTGTGTCTTATAAGAAGGTGACCTGGCCTTGCTTTACGAGCAGGATTTTCAAAAATTAGGAGCAGGGAAATTCAAACCATTATGGATGGGCCCTTATATTTTTAAATGTGTGTTGACAAAAAGAGCCTACAAGTTAGTCGATTATGATGGGATTCCATTGTCGCAACCCTGAATGGGTTGTATCTCAAACGTTACTATGCTTGATTAAGTGTAGTAAAACTCATTGTACATATGCTTTCATTGCATTTTTGTGTGTTAGTTTTTCTTTTAGAGTTTCAATTTGGTTAGGTAATCCACTTCACATTTGTTGCAGATGTCAAACTTTTCAGAACCATTTGTTGGGTATGCCGACGAAGCTAGTCATAGTACACAGAACTTATCTTCTACAACCTGGGCGATCTTCTCTCCAAGCGGCGAGTTAGTCAGTTTTAGAGGGATATTTATTGGTCAATCAACAAACAACATCAGTGAGTATAGCACATTGATTGAACTCCTCTCTTATGCCATTTCATATGGCATACGCCGAATCATTGTTAGGCTAGATTCACAACTTGTCATTCTATAGCTTACTGGCATTTATTCCATTCGAAACCCATCTATTCATCACATGTTCCTAAGAGTTATAATTTTGGAAAGACAGTTTGATTTCATTCAATATCAACAAATTTCCATAAATTTAAATACATTGACTGACTCTTTAGCAAACTATGTGTTAAATAGACATTTGCAACATATGTAAAGAAAGCATTTCACATCATCATTTGCATAGGATTTCATCACTTAACCACAATAAAACTTTGAAAGTCAAATAGATAATTGTTTATAATTTTTCACAAATATTTTGTGTCCAAGACAAAATTGGTCATCTGACCCCAAAAACTAAAAAATAATGCAAAAAACATCATAAACTAGTGATGTTGATGATAACAGGTCACCACATGTGTTATCATGTGTAGGAGCCTCGTCCAACGGCTCGACACACCAGTTGTATGGCGTTGTAGCCTCATGGTAACTCATCAATCTAGAGATCCGGAATGCCGAGAGTTAATCTCTCTACATGATCCTACAACTGAGCCAAGGTCTCTTCTATGTCCAAATCTCTAAGGACTTCCCTCCCGATAGCTCCCTCCATTGGAACATCTGCTTCCTATGGGCGTGCCACAAGTCGAATTGTTCCAATATCTGCATACACATATGAGTTTGTTTAGTCTTGGTAACAATCAAAAAACAAAAAATGGAAAACTCAAAAAGAAAAAGTGTGGTCAAAACAATTTACCGATAGTGCTCCACTGCTCCCCGACTGGTAATGCTAAATCTAGATCGCCTCAGAAATCCATCCCCATGTATGGATATTCAGCAAAAACCATCTCTTGATGATCAAACCACTTGAAGAAGGCAGATGAAAATTAGATTTGTGACTGGCTAGCATGCCTAGCCATAAGGTCTACCCATCGCTACATCCGTGATTCTCTCAGCCTAGGCACTCCTAGAGAAATGTTTTGTGGTTGCATGAGCGGGATTCTTTCCAAAGCAAAGTAAATCAAAATGGACCCATAACCAAAATGTTTGGTCTTTCCAGCCTTCACTTTGGTCAACTGATCTTTCATAAGTGGAAGAACCACCTCACACCAGTTGAATACCTTCAGTTCCAGGAATTCCAAGTCATACTACATATAAGATTTGTTTTCTAAATGTAAATCTACACTGCCAGCCAATCTAGCAAGGGTAAAGAGAATAGTCCTCAAAGGTCGATCAAAAACATCTCAGATATGAATCTTTCCATCTCTGCTGGGTTGAGATCCTTCTTAACAGAACTGACGAATATAATCTCTCACCGATTCACCTCCTTGGGCGAGTCCTGATAATGAAAGAAGGGCGCCCCACCTCGATAAACCCGTTAGAAAATAAATATCCTCGATGGTGATAGGAATAGATTTACCCTTGATTTGAAACACCTGGTCAATAGGATCCCAATCATGAACAAGATACTACAGCAAATCCATCTGTTGTCTCATGCTGGACAAGTGGAAAAACTTTAGCAAACCACAGTTCCTTAATGCATTTACAGTGCCCTGATCATTTAAGGCAATCATGTCCTACTCTTCGTGCTCTCATTCTCGCCATGTAACGACCATTTTGATCCAATGAATATCTGAAATACAAACATTAGATAAGTTAGGATCCAACTTGGGCAAAAATAAGTTCAAAATTTGATGAAAAACAACTGTTCAAACTTGGTTTTCTGCGCCCATGGCACTTAGCCCTTGAAGGCAGTGATATGCATAGCAGGTTCCCTATTAGCAACCTAGTATGCATCACACTTTTCGATAGGCACAAGGTGTGATGGTTGAAAAACAAAATTTTAAACCCTAGAGGACTAGAAAGCTGAGAAAAGTTTCCCAAAACTGAAAAGTAATGGAATAGAATTGAAGAGCATAAGGATAGCTCCTACCTGGTCCTAATGGTGTGGGAAATGATCCACAAAATCTCTTGCAATAGACTGGTGAAATTTGGGGGAAAAACTGCTTCAGAGCTCCAAAATCCAATGTTAGAAATGAAATGGTGAAAATGAAATGTTAAAACTTGTTTTTATATTTACTATTACATGTAAATCAAATAGATGAGGGTTTTATTCATTTTTTCATCCATAAATATGTATATTTAATCATTTTGATGGATTTTTGAGCAGGACAAACAACTGAGAACAAAATCTAATGTATTGATGGTAAATTAAGCATGTTTGACCACCACGCAAACTTTTCGTTTTCTTTTCGAGCTTTGATTTAAAAATGAAAAGGAAACTATAGAGTCCTCTTTAAAATCTTTTCAGACTCTTTAAATAAGAAAAGATATCCAAGCGCTTGTCTCTTCTAGCTCGTTAAAGTATTGGAAACGACATCCCTCTTCTATTATTTTGTCCTTTTTCGGACCTGAGGGATTATTTTATGAAAAAGAACTTATGGAGTTTTCTTTTCATCTCTTTTCAAACTCTCTAAACATGAAAAATACTGAGCTATCCTTGTTGTTAAACTCGTTAAAATAATAGCAACAAACTTGTCCATCTAGACAAGACCGAGTTTCACCATTGCTAGACTCGTTAAAACATCAAATAGCAATGGGTTTGCCCGAAGGGAGAATTATACAACAAGCATATGTTATCCTCCTCAAGCTTGATAAAAAATAAAGAGGTACTAGTCAGCAATGACTGGGGAAAATGGGGAAAAATCTTGAAAAATTATGGTAGCGAGTCACTCTTGAACATGACACTTTCACTTCATCGTCGTGATTAAGCTGGGTTGGGTCATTCTATTTGATGGTTATCATACCATTGGTCTATCACACCATCCATCACTCTTGTTTTGGGTCAACGCTACCAATTCATCTCAGTGTTGCCAATATGTTCAAGAGAAGTCATCCAGTTAAAGTCTCATTTGTTGCAATACTACAAACCTTCATTTTCATGACCGCCATTCCTTAACCTTGTGTCGTCAGTTCATTTTCATCTCCAAAAATCATTTACTTCATTTTGTGTCATAGATGTGGGATACATTAAGGCCCTCCTATGATGAGTCACTTCTTTTCAACATCAGCTCATTATCCAAGACGTTGACTTAGAAACACCCTTTCAATGCTTTGAAGCTTGCGTACATTAATGACAAGTTTCTCTCTTCCGGCGACAGGTTGACATCAATGGCCTTCGACCCAAAGATTTTGCGTGGTGTTCGACATCGAATCCTCTATTCACACCACGTAAAATGTACTGTTGTACCTTGAGGATCATCTTCATTATCGATGATCCCTCTCACATATGTTAACATCTTACATCATTGGCTTGTAATCAGACGATGTCTCTCCATGTTCGACCACATAACATCCTTTCACATGGCTTGAATTGTACATTGAGTGAAGATTGAACGAGTTTGAATACACTAGATCTAGTTTCACCCATCCAGGTTGTGATATATTCAGGAGTATAAAAGCATCAAATGTATAAAGGCTTTACACATATGGTCATCCTAATCATGGATTACAAGTCTATATCCGCAGACGATTATCTAATCTATGTACATGTAATGAAAGTTTATAAAGCTGAGCATAGGGATGCCTGCCTTAGCTAATTCATGAAAAATCATACTATCATGATGTATTGTATTGTAATTGATGCAGGTCACCTTCCAGTTCGAAACTTCCAATCCTCATGATAAAGCATTTCACCCGACATGAACATTTATGAACTCATGCTTTATGGGGAAACTATTATAGACATATTTGGGCACATCAACCCTAACTCACATGTCGATGTATTAGGGTTCATCAACCCCTAAAATAGTTGTTTTATGCCCTAAAGGAACTAAGTCATATGAATTCCTCATTCTCCAAAAATTCCATCTCAAAAATCATCTAGAAAGTGCCTAAAATGAATCATTGCTGAAATCCCTGTGTTAGGATGCTATGCATAGTAGGTACTGCACTGTCAAAGTGCTTTGCATCGTAGTTTTTCCCTCTAGAAGGTGTGATGGGTGAGGTAGGACAAAATTCCGGGAGAGTTTGAGAGTTAGTTTCTCATGGAAACTTCTAGAAACTTCTCCTGTGCCACATACCCCTCTGAGTTCGCCCAAGGATGACTAAAGTAATTAGGAAAACACCTCCAATTCCCCTCTTTCATGGAACCAATTCCTCAAAGTAGAAATGAATTCATCATCCCCATTGATGACTCAACCTCCTACAATCATCTATAAAAGGATCTCTCATCCAAGAGATCAGAAGGCTGAATTATTTTGAGTTGTAAGGAAGTGTTGCTAGTTTCAGTATTGAGGTGAGAGAATTGTGTTATTGTTGGTATGTTCTTGTTGATTCATGAGGTGAAGAAGGCTTGAAGCTAGGAGGATGGAGCTGGATCAGACTTTTTATGGGTTGTAATTGTCCTTGTTATCAATAAAGTTCTTCAAGATTTTTCCCAATTGATTGTGTTAACTGTAAATGCATTCATTTGTTTATCATATTTTTGATTCTATTATGTTTATGCTGTGATGGATCATTATGCTTTGACAAGCCTTTTTTTATGTAGTTGTGCAGGTACTCTCCAAGTGTGTTAAGTATGGGGAGGAGTTACGGGATCGACCAAAGGAAAGGGAGATCAAGCGAGGATTCAAGCGATAGTTACAAGTTGGCATTTCATAATCTCCTTCTTAACTATCACTCATAGGAAAGATAGTGAATTGCTTTGACTCGTGTTTCTAGGTTAGCTGCCAAACCTAGAGGGCTAGCATTTCTTAGAAATACTAGTTTTCCTAGAAACACCATCCTACTCTATTATACTTACGTCTGCTTTACTTACCAAAAGTTGCCTCCATACTTCCAAAATTGGATTCACTATTATCAACATGTATTCGATGCGACTTAGTCCAAAACAAGAGCTTGACACTATGGAAATGAACACTTTCAAGGATTGTCGAGGTAAGCCCTTTTAGGTAGGGTTCACTTTGCCATGTTGGGCCACTCCTCATAGCCCAATTATATAACAAAGAACAATTATTAAAACTCGTCGCAAGGGACCCATGCTTTATTTTGTTTAATATTCAGAATTTCGTGTCCTAGTGTTGAAAGATGACACATAGCCTTTGCTCTTTAACTCACATTGTGAGGTTAAGCATTGGTCGGGTGGGCTTCACTCACTCCAATCCAACCCGGTGTTGAAACCTTGCACATTGTATTGGATCCTCTAGATACTCTTAACCTTTCATCCACCACTTTATTATGATATTCAATGCCTCCAGTTGTGAAAATTTTTCTAGCCCCACTTATGCCACATACGCCCCATGCTTATTTAGCCACGAATCCCTTAAGGGATTGTCTCCGGGATGAGGTAATTTTGGCCCTTTCCTTCTCAGTCACTTAGAATTGGGTTCAAAAACTCTTCTTTTAGGCTTAAAATCTCTGGGTAATAGAGATATCTCTATATCCTGCTCCTGTCTATTGATGAACTCTTTTTACTACCTGTGTGTGTAGCACTACACAGTCCTCCTGCAACTCTTCTTGGTTGTATTGTACACATAGCACTACTCAGTCCTACAAATAATATACATGAATCCCTCTTGATTTTCTGATCTTTGTCTGAATATCTACAACTCCAACTGACATTTGACTATCTCTCCTGATCTTTCCAATAGTCTATCCTTTTACAAATCTCTCAATGCTATTTCTCTTGTATTTATGGGGATTGTTATGGTCTCACAATGCTTGTCTCTCCTGAGCTTTCTGACCTACACAAAGTGACATTATTAATTGGAAAAATATGCACTTTATCATATGCACATAGAAATGTGAATGCTCAAAAGAGCATTTCCTCATTAACTTAAAATATTTACATAAGTCCTTCTGCCCTCATGGCCATATTTATATTCCAATTACCCTAATTTTGTCCCTTTAGCCTATTGGCCACCCTTATCATCTCCCTCCTCTACTTGTTTCATAATTTACATAAAATACTTTTGTACATGGAGGATTGAAACAAATTCAATTTTAGCTCTAATAATTCCTCCTAAATCTATAAAAATATCACTTGTACTCTCTAACTTAGGAATTTTTAGCTTTTCAAATATATCACCAATCTAACTATCCTTCATTCTCTCTAATCCACTCAATATTCTCAAAATCTCTCTTAACGAGAATATTTCATTACAATATTTCTTATAAAATCATAGGATTCTATATTAAAATAAAGAATGAAACCAATCTTAGGAAACCAAAGCCCTTGGTAATGAAAATACCCCTACTCTAGTCAAAATACATTTTGACTTGGAGGTAAGATGCTCCTGCATCATACTCCCAAGGTGAAAAGGAATCATTGTTTCTTGAGCATGTGTTGGTGAAATTATATTTTCCTGGATTGTAAACTTTGTTCTGCATTTGGTCCTTCTCCTTGTCATGTTGTTTCTGGTACCTTGTATTCTTCTTTACTCTTCTTGGTTTCCAGACCTTATGTTGTAACTCTCCCTTCTCTTTGCTAACATGTGCTTGTTCTATCCTCATCCACAAAAAATTTTCGTCTCTTTTCTTTTATACAACATGGCTCTTTTGAGACACCTTAACTATCATCTTTCTTATCTCCTTAATCTCTTGGTCTAACTTGTCTTTTGGCTACCAACAATCATTCATTCCTTGCTGGAACATATTGTTTCCTTCTAGTAAATCATCAAGATGTCAATTGTCTAAAATTGCTTCCCTCCTAGTCTGCATTTGTTGTTGAAATGTATCATCATTGTTGTCTTTGTTCTACTACATTTTCTCCATGGAAACCTCATCCTTATCGTCTATTAAATTGCTACAGTATCCCATCATCATTTCATTTGATTCGAAATTGGTCTTTGGATTCTCCAACCAATCCTCTAAACACTTTAATTTTGATGCAACAAACTTCATGTCCATGCCTTTTCCAACTTGCATGGGTTTCTCCAATGGTTCCTATGTTTCTTTGCTTTCCAACCAACTCTTTGGTTCCTATAAATATTCATCACCTGTAGATACAAAACAGTTATTAGTTTCAAAAACATGATACCTTGAGGTGTCTTTTTTTGTTGTCATCATTATTTCCTCATGCAACATTGGCTCCTTAATCTCCATGCCAATGCACACATAAATTCTAGTTGTTTTGTCTTATGTTCAGACTGCACAACAATCCTCAATGAATATTCCTCCTCATTATGCAAAATGCAACCAATTCTCTATCCCTTATCTACAACAACTCCTGCATTCACACACAACTCATTAATTTTAAAATCAGGCTCCTTAGTCTCATTTGATGCTTCATGTTGATATGCATTTTCCCATGATTTGTGAGACTTTCAACTAGCCTCTCAACAATATCTTCTTCACCTTTTTCTCTAAGAACTGGTTCTTTTTCTAGTGCACAAATTATCCCCTTAGCAATTATCATTTTTTGTTGCTTCATTTCTCTTTCCAAATGAGCATTTAATCTCTGTTCAAACTCCTTGATTTTCTTCACTAACTAAGAATTCAATCTCTATCTCATCCTACCTGCAACAAATTCCACTTTATTTTCTTTCGAAGAACTCATCTATAACCATGGTATTCTTCATATATTTTTAGCATTTCCCTCAAAACTTCTAGCTATAATTTAATTTCATCCATTTCCTTCTCTCTTTCCACTTCACTCATTCTCTTCTTTACAATTGTCTCATTACTCTTCCCTTGGTATTTGTGATTTCCTTTCGAACCCATCACATGACTATATATAGCCATATGTACCTTTTCTCCTTCTCTTATGGACTTTCCTTGTTCACCCATGAGCTAAAACCTAACCTCTCCTCCTTCTTCCTTGTAGCAATCCTTGCTACCAATACCTCACCAAGATTCCTATAAGCTCATCCTTTTTCTATTACTAGTTCCTCCTCTAGAACATCCTTTTAGAAATTCTAACCACGTTCACTGTGAAACTGCCTCTCTCTCTTCCTCTCTGACAACTCTTACCCAACTACTTCTTGTTGGAAGTTTCCCTTATTCTTCTGGTTCTCTAGAGTATAACCTCTCCTCCTCTTCCATTCAGAGCACATATGCTCCTCATATTTTCTAGGTTTCTAGCCATTGCAATTTTCTTGATCACTTCTCCTGAGAACTATGTTGTCCTCACCACCTCCTTCATTCTGCAATCCATATTGTTGTTGGGTTCTCTCATAATCCTTCTTCCTATAGCCTTTGAGAGACTTCTTTCTCCCTCTTCTCTTTCACATATTTTTTTCTATCCTTCACACAATCCTTTATGCATACTTCCTAAAACTAAGAGTGCCTCACTCTATCTTCCTACTTCTTTTTTTCTCCAATATATTCAAGCCTTTGCACCTCGTCTATGTTGTCTTTATGAATTCCTTTATTTCCTTACTTATTTTTATTGGTCTCGGGTCTCTACTGATTCTTCTCCAATTCAAAATTCTCAAAACATTTTGACCTCTTCCAATGCTCTTCTCCAAGAAATATAAGCCTTTGTTTGCTCCACTTCATTATAGCAGTCTTCTAATCAAGCATCAAACTTGATGCTCCAATACCATCTGATGTGAACTTGGCCTCATCTCCGAGTGTGGTTAACTTAGAACCCACTCATCTTGGTCCTTTGTCAAAATAGGTGCTTCCTTCAAGCACTATAAATCTATATTCTCAATGAATAATACCATGGGAGGATTTTTGCAGTGTAGTGGGAGGAGGTGATAGGATAGGAAAACTCTATGACAGTATGGCCAAGAATCATTTTCAAACCCCAAAATCAGTGATAAGACCTCTAAGGTCTACCTAAACCTTAGGATTGTGCCTATGTGACACCTTCATACTCTATTATACACCTGTCTTCTTTACTTCCCAAAATTTTCCTCCATATTTCCAATAGTGACTTCACTGTTATTGGTGTGTAGTTGATGCCACTTAATCATGCACAAGAGCCTTGAAATATGGAAATGAAAACTTGTGAGGACTGTTAGGGTAAGTCCTTCTAGGTGGGGTCCATTTTTCCATGTTGACCCGCTCCTCATAGCCCAACGCTATAACAAAGAATACTTATAAAAACCCGCTAGGTGGAGCCCTTCGGGCGGGACCCACACTTTCTTTTGTTCAATATTTTGATTGTCGTGTCTTGAAGTTGAAAGTTAGCGGATATCGTTGGCTCTTCAACTCACATTTATTAGTTATTCATTGGTTGAGTGGGCTCCACCTGCTCCGATCCAACCTGGCATTAAAAACTTGTGCACCGTATTGGATCCTCCGGGTCATCGCTTTATTATGTTATTCAATGCCTCTGGTTGTGAAACTTTAGGAAGCTCCACTTATGCCACATCCGCCAGACGCTTAGTTAGCCATGACTCCCTCTTCGTATTATCTCTATGATGATGTAATCCTGGCCTTTTCCTTCCCAGTAGCTTAGACTTGGGTTCCAAAACTCCTTCCAGGCTTGAAATCTCACGGTAATGGAGATATCTCTGTCTCCCACTCCCATCTATTGATGAACTCTTTTCACTTCCTATGAGCGTAGCACTACGCGGTCCTCGTGTGACTCTTATTAGTTTTATTGTGCATGTATCACTACCCAGTCCTACAAATAATATACATGAATCCCTGTTGAGCTTCTAGTCTTTGTCCAAATCTCTGCGACTCCATTGGACATTCGATTCTATATCATGATCTTTCCAAAAATCTATCATTTTACAAAAGTCTCCATGTTATCTTCCTGCGTTTATGGGGATTGTTATGGTCTCACAATGCTTGTCTCTAGCTTTCTCACCTGCACACACTCATATAATTAACGGGAAAAATATGCACTTTATCATATGCACATAGAAATATGAATGCAATATGAATGCTTGAAAGAGCATTTCCTCATTAACTTAAAATACTTACATAAGTCCTTCTTCCCTCATGGCTAGATTTATATTCCAATGACCCTAATCTTGTCCCTTCAGCCTATTGGCCACCCTTATCCTCTCTCTTCTCAACTTGTTTCATAACTTACATAAAAGACTTTTGTACGGTGAGGATTGAAACCAACTCGTTTTTAGATCTAATAATTCCTCCTAGATCTATAAAAATCTCACCCATACTCTCTGACTTAGTAATTTATAGCTTTTCAAATATATCACCAATATAACTATCCCTCATTCTCTCTAATCCACTCAATATTCTCGAAATATATCTTAAGGAGAATATTTCACTACAATATTTCTCATTAAAACATAGGTTAATACATTAAAATAAAGAATGAAATCAATCTTAGGGAACCAACTCCTTTGGTAATGAAATTACCCCTACTCTAGGAAAAATACATTTTGACATGGAGGTAAGATTCTCCTGCATCATACTCCTAAGATCAAACATAATCATGGTCTCCTGACCATGTGTTGGTGAAATTATGCTTTCCTAGATCCCATTTTGTTTTTTGCAATCATTCCTTCTCCTTATCATGTTGTTGTTGATACATTGTCTTCTTCTTTACTCTTCTTGTTTTACATACCTTATGTTGTAGCTCTCCCTTCTCCTTGCTAATGTGTGTTTGTTTTGTCCTCATCAACAAATTTATGCCATCTCTTTTCTTTTCCGCAACATTCCTCTTTTCAGACACCTTAACCATCAACTGTCTTATCTCCTCAATCTCTTGTTCTAACTTGTCTTTTGGTTTCCAACAATCATTCACTTTTTACTGGAACATATTGTTGCCTTATGCTAAATCATCAAAATGCTAATTTTCTATAATGGAACCTATCCTGTCTACATTTTCTACTAAAATGTATCATCATTATTGCCTCTATTCTGTTGCATTTTATCCATGGGAACCTCGTCCTTATCCTCTATGAAATTGCTACAATCCCCCGTCATCATTTCATTTGCTTCGCAATTGGTCTTTGGATTCTACAACCAATCCTATAAAAACTTTAATTATGTTGCAACAAATTTCATTTCCATGCCTTTTCCAACTTGCATGGGTTTCTCCAATGGTTCTTGTGCTTCTTTGCTTTCCAACTAACTCTTTGGGTCCTGCAAATATTCATCACCTGCAAACATAAAACACTTATTAGTTTCAAAAACATGGGACCTTGAGGTATCTTTTGTGGCTTCCAACATTCTTTCCTCATGCAACATTGACTCCTTAATCTCCATGCCAATACACACATAAATTTCAAGTTGTTATGTCTTATGTTCAACCTACACAATAGTACTCAGTGATTGTTCTTCCTCTCTATACACAACACAACAAATTCTTTGTCCCTTATCTACAACAACTCTTGCATTCACACACAACTTGTTAATTTTGAAATTATAAGGCTCCTTAGCTTCATTTGATGTTTCATGTTGATTTTCATTCTTCCCATAATTTGTGAGACTTTCAGCTTGCCTCTCATCATTATCATCTAAAGGAACTACAAGCCAAAATAAAAAATATAAATATAAAAAAGAGAGGAAAAATTAAGAGGAAACCAATCATTTGAAGGATTAGACTACCTTTCTTAGGAATTGAAACTCCTTGAAACTAGGGTCAAGGAGAAGCTTACTCTTATGGTAGAGGAAACAATTCAAAAGATAGTAATTACTACCCAAGAGGAGGTTTTCCAAACAGAGAGTGATAGACTTGAATTGACAAAGCATCCACACACACATAACCTATTTTGATGGAAGATAAAGCTATATAGATAGATTTCCCAGTGTATAGGTGGAAACTAAAGATTAAAAATGGAAAGGAATGATGGTAGCTTATGAAGAGGGGTGTCTGCCATTAAAGAGCACTAGAAAGTTGTCAAAACCCTTAGAGAGAAGTGGGCAAAGCAATTAGAAGTCCATAAATCCAAAAGGGATCATTGGAGGAAGGAAATGAAGGAGGAAGCTGAGAAAACCCTTAAAGTCTAGATAAATGTGGATACACAAGAAATCAAAAATATTTAGCTTAGGCTATAGGTAGAATATGAAATTAGTTGTACAACTCACTTTACTCTTATATACAATATGCACTTATAGGATAAAAGACCTTGTGTTTCAGAGGAAGGTCATCATGACTAGCAAACCATATAAGATCACTTCTCCAAACACCTTCCTGGAAGCTTATTATGCAAGCACTAACGAGGAGAATAACTTGTTACATGAGTTGTACTAGCATAACATTATGTTTCACCATGATCAAATTTGGAATCCCAACCATTTTGTGGGAGATTTTTAGCTAACAACCTTTTAATCTTACTTAAATAACCACACTAATTGTTAAATTTCTCACAGGGTAATAGACAATACCTTCAAATGTAATCTATGGATTAGAGGCGGGTATTACATGCTTAAGGATATTTTCCTTACACCTTATAGCTAGGTGAACCACTAATAACATGCAACATTTATGGTCCAAAACAAATAAGATGTCATTAGCCATTGCATAACAAAGATCAAGATATTATCAAATACAACTATGGAGGGTTGTTCTTAGTGATGGAAGCAAAAATCATAAGACATGTCCCGAAAAGAACTAAAGAGACTTCATCGATACATCAAATGCATGGAAAATTGTGCAAAGTACTTAATTCCATTATCTTATGATTTGTTTTCCTTCCCCAAGATATCAGAGAGACCATAAAATGACCAAGAAGTAAGGGTTCTCTTGTTGGAGAGAAGTTAAAAAGAGAAAAAGATAATATAATGCCCATGAAGTAAGGGAAGTTTAGTATAGTGTACAGATCTCTATGGGAGTCACACCCCTTATAATTAAACTAACTACCTAGTTTCATAGGGACATGCAAACATTTCGGCTGGTGGAAGATGATGGGTGTCCAAATTGGCATCCTTTTAACACCCATCCAACACAATTTTGATTGCCTTTTTCCCTTTCCATTCCACCCTATCACCTTTTTTGCCCATATTAATGCATTTTTTATTGAGGTACAATTATATTCTAATTATGCCAATTTAATATTCATTCTTATGTATTTAGGAAGGAATTTACCCTTTCATGCTAACTTATGGAAATCTAAGAGAACTACTTCAAGTAGTCTCAGATAGGTGTTCTTTAATTATATGTGAAGGATATAGTATGTAATACCCTCATGTGTGCTACAACAACATTTAAATTGTAGCAACACCCTGATACTTATACAACACTCATGTACCTTATTATTGCAACAACATACTGCAATTGCGACTACTACAATACAACTACAAAGGAGGTGTTGCAACTCTCATTATTGCAACACAACTTCAAGGAAAGTGTCACAACACTAGATGGTGCAATAGGAACATGGTTTAATGTTTCAATATGTGAATGCAACATGCCAAGCGTAAAATGTTCGAATTTTTATTGTTGCAACGCGATAGAAAATTATGTTGAAACATCTTTGTTGCAATCAATGAAGTACATAGTTGAAACTCTATTGTTGCAACATAATAGAACCAATAGAATCAATGTTGTAACATGATTGAAACCATTGTTGCAACATGCATAAACCTCATGATGCAACACACAAACAACTAACCATTGACGATAATTATTTCCACTTTGAGACAGTTAGCACAAGGTAGCTCCAACCAACCTATAACCACATAGATTCATCAATAGATTTCAGGAATATGACCACGCATTGAAAAAAGTGACAAGATGTAGTTTTCTACCATCAAGGAAAGGGTAACTACAATAGAAAATCAACTAGTGGCCACTTGTCACAACAATTGAATGATTCATCATTTTCGTGATATCTTCTACTTGGAAAATTATTGTAAATGAGAAGGAACAAACTGAGAATTTGAAGATTCTTATGGTTTTCCTTTGATCTCTTAAGCCAATTTAGACTCCTATGAATTATTTATAAAACACCCTACTCTACTCAAGCTAGGGAGGACATAATTAGTTGTATTTTTATTTATAAACTTTTTTTAATAAATATATTGTGGTCCTATTTCATTTCCTTTTCTTTTATGTGTGAATGGTGTTCTCTTAACTTAGGTGATTTTCTTTTATAAACAATGCGTCCCTTATAGAGTTAGGTCCCCATCCTTAGTAAGGTATTGCATGCAACCTTATATCTTAGTTTCTAGTTTCATTTCTATAACTTAGTTTCTTTACATTGTTGCAACTTATTAATTTGTTTTCTCGTGACTTATTGATTTGATAAATTACTTTGTTTTGCTGCAATTTGGTTTAATAACTTACTTTGTTTTTCTATAATTCATTGATTTGATAAGCTACTCAGTTTGATACAACTCATTAGTTTTATAAATTAATATGTTTTTGTACGTTGTTGCAACTTGCTAGTCTAATAAGTACATAGTTCTAGATGCTAGCGCAACTCACTAGTCAAGATAAATACTTTGTTCCTTTATGTTGCTGATAAATATGACATGTATTTATGTTCCCTAACATTGTTGTAACTCATAGATTTGAGTAGGAAACTTAGTCTATTTTCTAAGGATTATATTTTGTTACTTTGTTTTCCATATTTATAGTATTGTCCTTAATATATTTATTTGGATTAGATCATGTATATTGGAGTTTACCAAGATTCTACCATTGCATATGCATCTTTATTACAGAGATCAAGATCACCATAATCCTTTAGCAAGTGAGCACTTTATTGCATTTGTGATTTATTTCTTCCCATGTGATTTACTTTCTGCCTGTGTGGATGGTGTAGGTTTTAACCCCGTATAGAACTTACCTACATACAAATTCTAAGGACAGAAAATAAACAATGCGAAAGCATAACACATAAAACACATATACACAGACATTTCCCTTGGATCCCAAAACTGGGACTACTAGCTTGATCTTTCATTATTTTCCTTTCAATGTTACAACACATATATATACATGTCGAAGCATCCAATACCATGGACCAAAAACCATTGCGCCCAAAACCATGTGCAAAAACCATGCACAAAACCATAGGTAGGTTAGCCCACCTAATATAGGGTCCAAAAGAAATTTCCCTGGGGCGCTGCCATGGACCCCATAGAGGGCGGCTAACCACCCCCATCAAACCCCCTATAGAAGGGGGGTTGCCTGCTCCCCACTGCACAATTGGCGCAACGATGGGGGGGGGGCTTCACACCCCCTCTAACCCCCTGGTTCAGTAGGGGGGCTAGTCGTGGAAATCATATAACACAACCCAACATTCTCCCACTTGTTGTTTTCTTTCCACAAGAGAGCTTAGTCATTTATCCAGCCCTACAACACCCATTGTTTATCTACACCAAGAGAACTTCTAAAATCTCACATATTTTGTCAATGCATCTGTATTATTCTTCAAAGTGTCCAACTTTACTAGCAACACTTTTTTGTCTTCTATCATATCCCTCACAAAGTGATGCTAAACATCAATGTGCTTTGTCTTTGAATGGCAAGTAGGGTTATTTGCCAAGAAAATTTCACTTTGGCTATCACAGTCTATTCGTATAGATCCATGTAATCCCATAATTGAACACAATCTCTACAACCATACTGCTTCCTTTCTTGCATGAGTGGCTTCCATGTATTCCACCTCTGTAGTTGATAATGCCACTACAAATTGTTTCCTACTCATCCAACTGGCTGCACCTCCAAATAGGTTAAACACATACCCACTTGTAGATCTTCTCTAATCCAGATCTCCGACCCAGTCTGCATCAACAAAGCCACAAATATCCAAAACTCTATCCAATCCCGGTCTTCCTTAGTAGCACAAACCATAATCACTAGTGCCACGCAAATACCTAAAAACCCGCTTCACTATTGTCCAATGCTCCTTCCTAGTTTTGACATAAACTTGCTCAAACCTCCCACTGCATGTGCAATGTCTGGTCTAGTAAAAACCATCACATACATCAGGCTATCGATTGAACTTGCATATGGAACATGGGACACGTCCTTTTCATCTTCTTGTGTCATGGGACACTATTCAGCAGATAACTTTACACCTACAAGAATAGGAACCTTCACCATTACTATCCTGCAAATTAAACCTCTATAGTATTGTCTCAACATACTTCCTCTAGTTTAACCAGAGCTTCCTCTTTGCCCGATCTCTTTTAATTTCCATGCCCAAAATATAGTTTGCAGCACCAACATATTTCATGTCGAATTTGGAGGACAATTGGGTCTTCAAATCCTGGATAATTTCTTTGTCATTTCCAACCAGCAACATATCATCCACATACAAGACCAGATAAATAACACAGTCACTAATTAATTTAAAATACACACAGTGATCTGCTTTGCTTCTAGTGAAGCCAAGTCCCCATATAAATGTATCAAATTATTGATACCACATCCTTGGTGACTGTTTTAACCCATACAAAGACTTCTTTAACTTGCATACCAGTTCTTTCTTACCCTTCACCAAAGCCTTCAAGTTGCTTCATGTAGATTTCCTCTTCCAGATCCCCATGAAGAAATGTTGTCTTCACATCCATTTGTTCTACCTCAAAATCAAAGGTAGCAGCAACAGATAAAAGTAATCTAATAGAAGTTACCTTGGCAACAAGAGAAAAAATATCACCAAAATCAATTCCCGACACCTAGGAACAACCTTTTGCTACCAACCTAGCTTTGTATTTCTCCACCTTTCCTTCTGCATTTGTCTTCTTCTTGAACACCCATTTGTTGCCAATGGGTTTCCTTCTAGCCGACAACTCCACCAGATCCCAAGCCTCATTTTTGTGCAAAGATGCCATTTGATTAACCATGGCCTCTTTCAAGAGTTTTCCATCCTCTGAATCTACTTCTTCTTTCACAGTTCTGGGATCATCATCAATAATAGATAAAGCAAAATTTGAACAAAAAGTAGATGGACTATACCTTTATGGCTGCCTTCTTTTTCGAATTGATCTTCTCACACCCAGAGTTTGTGGCTCTTCATCTTTTGATTCCTCCTCTGCTGTAGAGTCTGATTCTTCCTCCTTTAGCTCAAACTCCATATTCTATGGTCCCTTTGGTTGAACTTCATGTTTAATAACATCTTTCACCTCTCTGAACACCTCATCTCGGTTGTACACAACCTTCCTTGTTACTGGGTTCCAATGCTTATACCAAAG
>APFE030274260.1:167268-195344 GCA_000404065.3 Pinus taeda | reverse complement strand
CCCCAAGAAACTCACCTAGGTTGTATGTCAGTGATGCTCGGGAACATTACAAATTCAACAAAATGTTGGATAAATGGTGGATGAATGAAAGAAATGCTGCATACTCAAGCCAGATAACCACTCCCACTATGATTGACCCCAAACATGGGTGAACACCCTCAGACTACAAGGCTTTTAACCACCAATTACTCACGTTTTAAGGAAAAGGTGATAATGGAGAAGACTGACCACACCAGCAGATTCGCAGGACCCTGTGATGGCCGGCTGCAACCAGTTTAAAGGTCTGTAAATCTAATATTTAATACACAGACAGGATGACAGTTTTCTATGCATTAAAACAATATAAACCTACAATCAATTTAAATGAAACAGCTAAATTCTAACATAGAGGTGGGATGACAGCCCCTCTACTGCTAAAACCAAGAGCGCATTAACAACTGCAAAACAGGCACAGCCTGGAACAAGAAGAAGAAGTGGAAAGTGAGCAAATGATAGCAAAAGAAGCTTGTATTAATTGGAAATGAAGACCAGATGCTGCAGGTTGCACAATAGTTACAGTCTCCAGAAGTTGAGCCTTACAACATGCTAACTCTCATCTAACACTCCTCCTCACTTACATTGTGTTTCTGGCTATTTATAGAGTTTGTTTTACAAAAATCTCTGCTAGGCTATGCGTGGACCACCAACCACATTTACAATTAGATATGGGCCTCTGATACAATCTACTAATTTAAATGGACAAAACCGACTCGTTGTGGCGCTCTGCAGTCCTGCTCAGGCAGATGAAGTAAATTATGGATGAAATTCCATGCCTGATAAATGTTTTTCACTATTCGAGGTCGTCCTTTTTGTCCTTTGGCAATTCTGTTCTTTAAATGCAGTTGGTGAGGAGTAATGGCGCAAAGTGCTGGATCTGGCCTTCTTCCTCCTTTGGGAGCACAAAACAGGTTAAAGGCGTAAAGACAGTATGGTGGAGGCATGCACTGGACAAGAAGCAAGACAAAGACAGATAACAATTGTTGGATCACAGAGATCAATGGCGGAGATTTCTGGCAAGAGGAATTGAGAAGAAACAGATGGAGATAAACAAGAGCCGTCAGATCAGGGAGCAGTGGATCTAACGGTCATCGCACGCGAAAGATGTACGAACGATATCGGGTGGGGTACAAAGGGGTGCAATCGCAACATCGCAATGCGGAAGACAAGGGCGAAGCCTTAACACACATGGCTGCGATATGCGATAGCGATCGGATCTCATCGCATTGGGAAAAAACAGAGGCAGCACAGTAGAAGGGAGTTCAAGGTTTACAAAGGAATTTGAATGAAACATAGGGACAACGGGAGGTTAAGAAGGTGTGAAGAAACCGAAAGAGGAAGATGAGAATGACTGTTGTGGGCACATTTCTCAGCACAACCAACCATCAGCCCTGAATTTGACCTTTAAGCACTGAAGTTTATAGCAGAGCTAACAGGTTCTAACGCTTATAACCCTTTAAACCATCCTTATGCCCAATAAAGATGTACTTTTCAGATTTACTATTCAACTTTGTTCTTTTCTTCTTTGGAACATGTACATATGCATCACATCCAAATACGCTTAGATGTAAAAGAGAGGGTTTCTTACTATTCCATACCTCTTGTGGAGTCTTATCCTCCTATACTGATGAAGGTGATTTTTTGACCAGGTAACATGTTGTCTCCACCACCTCTGCCCAGAATTCCTGTCCTAACCCGACACCATTGAGCATGTTTCTTTCCCTTTCCATCAATGTCTTGTTCATTCTTTCTGCAACTCCATTTTTCTCAAGTGTGTATGGAGTAGACTTATGTCATGCTATACCACACTCCTTAAAGAATTCTTCAAATTCCTTCTTGCAAAACTCTCCATCGTTATCTGTCCTCATCACCTTTATATTCTTCTCTGTCTGATTGTCCACTAGAACCTTAAATTATGTAAACCTGTCAAAGACTTCAAATTTCTTCTTAAGGACATATATCCATGTATTTCTTGAGAAGTCATTTATAAATGATACATAGTACATAGACTTACCCAGTGATGGAACCTTCACAGGTCCAAACACATCACTGTGCACCAACTCTAATATATGTTTCGCCCTCTTACCACTAGAGGGGAAACTCACCCGATTTTGCTTCCCATATACACAATTTTCACAGAAATCAAAATCCAAGGACCCATTAGTAATACATTCTACCATACCTTTACCATGAAGTATTTGAAGGCCCTTCTCCCAAATATGTCCAAGACTTTGATGCCATAGCATGGTGTTTTCTCCAGGGACCACTAGATTTTCTAGTCCACTTTCAGGAACCACAGAACCGCTGCACCCATGAATAACAATGCTACCTTGCAGCTTGTACAAAGTTCCAATCCTAACTCCCAGCATCAATACCACTGTTCCCCGAACCATCTTGCAGTATCCTTCTAGAACACTATTTTTACACCTGCATCATCCAGCTTTCTTACAGAAATCAAATTTTTGGCCAATGCAGAAATATGCAGAACACCTGGAAGTCTTCTAATCCTTCCACCTTGAAAATTCAACTTAACTTTTCCATGACCAACGATTTTATCCTTCCTGTCATCCCCCAAGAAGACATCACCACCATCATATTTATCATATTCGTAGAACCACTCTCTATGGGGAGTAAAGTGAAAGGATGCACCTGAGTCAACCAACCATGCCTCATGATCTACATGTGTACTTGAAGAAGCAAAGTACACATCCCCACATTCATCTGAAGTGATTTTAGCCTCTACAAAAGGAGCATCATCAGATACCTTTCTTTTGTCAAGAGATTTAGATTTACAATCCCTTTTGTAGTGCCCTTCCTTTCCACATTTCTAGGACACCTTCACAGGTTTTCCTAGAGATTTAGATTTCCCTCTAGATTTAGATCTCCCACTCGATGAATTATTTTTGTTTCTTTTATGGGACCTTCCTCATACAGACAAGGCATCACCATTTCGACTCTCCATATTTTTCCGTCTCGGCTCCTTAGTCAGTAAGGATGAGACTATTTCATCAAACTGCAAGGCAGTTGCATTGCCACCTATTGCAATAACCATACTATCCCATGAATATGGTAGAGAACAAAAAAACTGATGCACTTATCTTCATCTAAAATTTTAATAGCAACAGAAAATAACTCACTTAGCACAGTATTAAATGCGTTCAGATGCTCTTTCATCGAGTCCCCATCTTTCATCCTCAAGTTATACAACATTTTCCATAGGAATAGTTTATTCACCAGAAACTTAGATTGGTACAAAGTCCCTAACTTGTCCCACAGAGCCTTAGTTGTAGCTTCCCCTGATACATTCAGTAATACTGAATGTGAGACACACAATCATATTGTGCTCTTTGCCTTCCGATCCAACTTCTTCCATTCTTCATCAGACACTCTCGTTGGTTTAGTACTCGGATCTACTACAATCCAATGATCTTTATCT
Organism: Pinus taeda; assembly: GCA_000404065.3. NCBI lineage: Eukaryota > Viridiplantae > Streptophyta > Pinopsida > Pinales > Pinaceae > Pinus > Pinus taeda. Next base: position 191,872 of record APFE030274260.1, on the reverse strand, counting down.
ACCAACAAATCCTCCATCTTGAGTTTCCATAACTCAACTCCGACCATTAAATTTCTTGGTCTCTATCTTTCCACTGCTCACCATCTTCATTCACCAACAGAATTGATCCCATAGATCTCTCACTGAACAGTGTCTACCACAAGCCTAAGCAAAATTCCTCAGCAACAATGGTGTCCCCTTGAAGCCAAAACAACTTTGATACCAAATGTAGGTTTTAACCTCGTATAGAAATTACCTGCATACAAATTCTAAGAACAGAAAATAAACAATGTGAGATCATAACACATAAAACACATATACACATAGATTTTCCGCTGGATCCCAAAACTGGCACTACTGGCTTGATTTTTCAATATTTTCCTTTCAACGTTACACATATATATACATGCCGAAGCATCTAATACCATGGACTGAAAACCATCGCGCCCAAAACCATGTGCAAAAACCATGCACAAAACCGTAGGTAGGTTCGCCCACCTAATATAAGGTCCAAAAAAAAATTTCCCTGGGGCACTGCTCGGGACCACGTAGAGGGGGGCTAATCGCCCCCCTCAAACCCCTTGTACAAGGGGGGCTGCCACCCCCCCACTGCGCAATTGGCACAACGAAGGGGGGGCTCCCCCGCCCCCACCCCCTTTGAACCCCCTGGTTAACTAGGGGGCCTAGTCGTGGAAAGAATATAACACAGCCCAACAGATTGTTCTACCTTTGTTGGGGGTTACAACATTAAGCTTCCTAGGCCCACTAGGTAGAAGTGTGCTATTTCAATTTTACAAGTATGGTCTTTAATTTTCTACAAGTGAGATTTGTTTTCCTTGGTATCTTGTAAAAGACATTAATATCTTTCTTTGGAACATATCTAAAATACCTCAACCTCATTGACGTTTAACAACATTGTACTAGCATATATAGTGCATGAAAGTTCGCAAATTCCATGTAATCATTGGATTGATAATTAAATGTACAAATCCTTAGTTATTTGCTAAATAATTATAAGCTAATTGAAGAATTTGTCAATACCTATTGAAAATTTTCCTAGTTTTATAGCTCTTTCAATAGTTTTCTACACATATTTTCATAGTTGATGTAATATATATCCTCTTGAAAGAATGGTGGTACAACATGCCCTTCCATACCTCATCAAAAATTTCACCATTTATGGAACTTTATGGATATCATCATCCATCCATCACATCACCATTGAAAGGGACTATAAAATATCAAGAAATAGAGGACCACATATGACACCAACAAAAGGTTCTCAAGTTGTTGAAGAATAACTTGGTTATGGAAAAAAATAGGATGAAAAAACAAACGTATCAACATCGTAGTGAAAGGGAACTTGAAGTGGGGGATTGGTTGTTTGTGAGACTACAACATACAAATAGATCTCCCTCAAGCAACAAAAGAAGGACAATAAATTAGCACTAAGGTATAATGGCCCCTGTAATGTGTTGCAACGGATTAGAAATATGGCTTAATAATTAGAGAATCCTCCATCTTCATGTGCACATCTAATCTTCCATGTTTCATGCTTAAAGAAGGTAATTTATGACCAGATCCCAGTCCAACATATTCTACCAAAGATTAATGAAGATGGGAAAATAAAACTAAAACCATAAACAATCTTGTAAACAAAGACTAAAAAACTAAGAAATCAAGAAATTATTGAGTACTTCATCAAATGGAAGAACCTACAAGTGGAAGAAGCAATATGGGAAGATGAGTTGTTTATGCAAAAACACCCTCAAATAGTCCAGTATTGAGGACAACACTTCTTTGAAGACAAGGGGCATGTTAAGTGCTATATAAGCCCCATGTTAACTCTAAACCCCCTTATTAAGCATTAAATATTGAATAATTATATTTCTATTGTTATATTTTTATGTCGGCTAGAACCTTATCATGGTCCCATTTTATTATAATTGTACCTTTTGTTTAATATATTATACTAAGCATACCTAATCTTAGAAGCATTATATAATTTCTTATACATTGTATTCATTATAAAAGGAGGTTCCCCCCTTGAAGAGGACTATAATTATTTTTTTCTTATCATTTTAAGGCATAAGGCCATGTTATACTAAATATCACACTAAGAAGAGGGGGTGGGGGTGAATCGATGTGATGGAAAACTTATTATTTAAAAAAACAAATCCATTATAAACAAACATATAGAGGTGTGCCATAAAAATTCATAGTATAACAATAAATGAGATCATGAATCAAGAATCCATTATCACATCAACATAAGAGGAGACACTATTTGACATGGAAACCTTTACGAGAGAGAAAACCATAAATTTTCGTCTTCTTCTTCTTCTTCTTCTTCTTCTTCTTCTTCTACAATTCATTACATAGAATTGCAATCACTGACCTACTGGAGGCACCCATCCCCGAGATGTGCAAGCAACTACTTGTGATAGGTTACAACCTGATTGAGGCACCAACCTTAAAAATGTGTAAGCATCCACTTCCAATAGGCTACAACTTGATTGATGCACCAACCTTAGAGATGTGTAATCTTTGACTTGTTGTAGGCTCCAATTTCGTTGAGAGACCCACCTCCTTCTTCAACTTCATGTGGACCACTTTTCATAATATTCCAAACTAGTTCCACATGCTCTTCAATGTAGGTATTCAAAATTGATCATGTTGTTGTTTTCATAATATTTTCATGAACCTGTCATATCATGTCCATACGCTATTACAATATGTTCATCAATTTTTTCGCATAAACCCTTCCAACAACCTATTTTTTCTATATACATAATACTTACTACAACCTTCTCATAATCCCCTAAAACATATAGCACAAATTCTAGACATAAAAAATGTATCATCAAAGATTTTCATGTATATAGAAATGTTCACCATTGAATCCTTATCATCATTTTTTTTTTAGAATCAAATTTGGCTTTGAAATTAGCCTAGGAACCGCTAAAACCATATAAAATAAAATTTAAATTAAGTGTTCAACGTAATGGCCCTTTTATGGCGTGTTCTACAAAATAGCCTTTTTCTGATAATGGTTCTACAAAAGGTACCCTTCTGACCTCTTAACAATTTGAAAAAATGTACTTATGCATCAACAATAAAAAGGTAATTCCGGACTTGAGGAGTGATCGAGTTCGAACCCACAACTTTTTCGATATGAATCGAGTGCATGAGCAATTTCTATACTCATTATCCATTACCACACAATTCTTATATATTTATATCGCATGGTTGAAATAGCTCCAAAATGGAGGCTTGGGACCCTATCCTTCATTTACCATGTAATTACATTACATGTGGACAAGGGATAATCACATGAACTGTACTAAACCTCCGCTACATATTGCTATAACAAATCAACAATCTCCACAATATTTTTCCAAACCAAAATTTTTGACCTTTGCTATATATATAGTTAGAGAAATTAACAATCTCTGCAATATGTTTCCAAACCAGAATTTTGACCTTCACCAAAATTTGACTCCACTATTAGACTAAAAATCCACCAAAAATTGAACTACGCTATTGTAACTAAACCAAACTTTCACTATTGCAACCAAACTAGAATTTCAACCCTCGCTCATCAAAGTTTGAAAATGGTGATGAATCCTGCCAAGAACATGGATTATTTCAGGACATGAACCAAATTCCATCATTACATGAAAATGAAAGTAAACTCACTTAAAGCATTTTGAAATTGGAGAACATTGAACCAATCAGGGAAACCATAGAACTTTGACTTAATTTTTGTAATTTTTCAAAATGTGTGTTTAATGGAATCATTATCGTGGTATGTATATGCAGACATGTGGACCCAGGCACTTGGAGCCGACCAGTGTTCCAATATGAGCATTCTTTAAACTTTGTTGACACCATAGAAATTAAACCAATGTGACTATACCAAACTAATGTTCATGCCTACACATCTAGACACATGAAACCATGTGATCACCCCATATGAGCACAAGCTAATTCTTTTTTTTGTGCCCCAATACCAATATGATTTATCCCATATGACCATGCCTAACTGGGTCCTTAGGGGTCCATGGTCATCAGTATGTTGATGTTAGCATGATGTCATCATGCCACATGGAAACTTGTGAGATGTGCCACGTGTCCCATTTTTGGCCTATTCACCAATCAAAAATTTCCATTTGTACCTGCCACATGGTATACCTTGGTGGTTCCATGTCACCCTGCTGATGGAATTCAAATGACATGTCAAGCCCCAACATCTTGCTACCACATCATTTCATTTTAGCCTGTAGTTAGTTGTCATGTTCCATTGTCTTCAACATGCCACGATGTCACTGTCATCACTAGAACATCATAATACCGACCCAACCACAGGAGGCCATGTGTCATGACGAGTGCGATACAATGTGTAAGAGTGTCCGTTGCATTAAATAGTGATCATTTTGACATATCATTTGTCATTCAATTATACATTTGATCATTACATCCATTTGATCTAAGTAAACATGATTGAACTTTAACATTGTTAAATTTTGTAAAAGTTGGGCCACACTCCATTGTATATTTGATTATTGAACCATAGATCTACCTAGAATATGCACTTTGTTTAAAAAATTTAGTGTTTGTGGGTTTTTTCCTCATAGTTTAGTTCCTTTACTAAAGCTAACCTTAAAATGGCCATAACTTCTCATTTGGGAAGAGATTTTTATAGTGTGATATATACCATCTATAAATTTATTAGGACATTATCACTTTAAAAAAAACTCAAGAAAATTCACATCTCTTTGACTTCTCCATATGAGGACATAAGAGAGATCTAGTCATCATGGTACTTCCTTCAATTAATGAATATCGATGTTTCTTCCTTAGGAATACCCTTTGGCATGGATAACACTTGTTTTCATTAATGAAAACATGTTTTCCTTGTGACAAAGACCCTCTAAATATTTTCCTACACTCGAATTTTGGAGCCTACTCTAGATCTTGTGATCAGTCGTTCCATAGTCACTCCTTGGCCGGTAATGGTTCGTTAAGATTTTGAGCTCCCTTCTTGGATTTCAAGTATCAAAGTCACCTACTTACATATGCTTAGTTTGTAATGAATTCATGAATGCATTATTTCACACAATCTTGAATAGGTATAGTGCAATCTGTTAAGACATTGTGTGTGTTATGCTCAACCTGTGTCGATAGTTAGTGCACATGTTCGTTGGCAGTCTCTCACTTTCGATTGTGGTGGTACTTCTATGTTGGTAAGTTTTAGAAATTGTCACTTTTTCACACCTTCGCTCTTGTGAGTCTCGTTTTCATGTTAGCTTTGCTTCGACATTTATTGCTATCATCGTCGTTCGCATATTGTAAGTATCATTCACTCTTTTCTTTCCATATTGCATGTGTCATTTTTGGGCATGGGAAGTGTTGCTTACTATGTAAACTGAAGTTTTGGCTTGTTTTAGGGGGGAATATTTATGATAATAAGTTTTTCCTATCATGTAGACATTTTTCGTACTCATTTCCAAAGTTTCAAGAACTGTTGCACAAGTGTCGCCACTTTGTCGCAAGGTATATATTTTGTGACGAACTTGGTAGGAATTGTCGCAAAGTTGTTGCATTGAGGAAGACATGTTGTTCATACTTTTTCAGTGTTCCTTTTCATGTCATCAATTAATCTAAGTGTGTGATCATGCTCAAAGTCTCTCTTTTTCTCATATTCATCTCACTAATCCAACACTTAGTCCAATTAAGAAAACTCCTTGACTAGGCCACTGAGCCTCATTCTCCCTAGCCTGAACTACACATTGTGAAGTCTCATCCCTCTAGTAGCATCCTTTTCCCTCAGCACTACATAATGAGAAGTCCCTACCTTCTAGGATTGCACACTATTCAATCACAATGCTTAAATGCAGCCTCTAACCTATAAAAATGTGTAATTTCTCTCTCTCTTGCCCAGTCAATATTATGCATTGTGTAGTCTCAAGGCTCATGCCTTAGCCCTGAGATTTTGAACTGTGCAATTGCACAATGACCTAGCCTTCTTGCCTCCCAAAACTTTGCAATGGGGAAAAATTAAGGCTTAAGTCTCTAACTTGAGTCCTTGAGTCCCTCAATTGTGTAATCCCTCTGCCCAAGCCTCTAGAATTGTGCATTGTGTAGTCTCCAACCTCAAGCCTCCAGAATGAGTCATTGAGTCCCTCAATTGTGTAATTCCTTGGCCTCTATCCTTCCATAACTGCACAATGGGAATATTCAAGCCTCAAGCTCCATCCTTAAGCTCTTAATCCCCTCAATTATGCAATCTCTTGAACCTGACCATCATGAACTATGCATTATGCAGTCTCAAGCATCATTCCCAGACCTTGGCCTCTAGAACTGCGCAATCCCTTATCCAGTCACTCAATCAGGTTATGAAATAAGTTAGGTTAGGGTATTTTATATGGATTTTTCCTTTTCATGAATGGTTTTCAGTTGCAGGTACCTCTATTACCATTTTGGTGTCATTGCTAGGGAGGTTGTCAAGATAATAGTTAATTTGTATCACTGAAGAGAATTGGGTATTGAAAATGGGAGGTAAGAACCTGCATACACAACAAGAAAAATGTTAGTTCCTAGTGCCCACTCTCAATAGTTATGCAAAGGTTATGGAGGTATGAATGACTAGGAGAAGAAATACACCAATATATCATAAATCAATACCAAAAACCACCAAATCTCAGGGATCAGCAACCCTTGGGAGATCGACCTTTATAGATGAAATCATTTATAGAGTTGAACCTCAGGCATTAGTAGGACCTCATACAGTATCTAGAAAGGGCTCTACATTGGTCCCTCAAGAAGAAAAATCACCAACTACATCTTACGCCAAGATCCATAGCAAAATTGAAGGATCTGAGTAAAGTTTTCAAAATACAAATTATCTGCACTCTAGTCCTTCACAAGAGGGAAAATCATGTAATTTGAAAGAAGGAGAAGGAGAAACCAGTGGAGCTGCTAAAGAATTCCACATCCATCTGAATTTGGATCTCCTATGATCCTGGATGAAAAAGAAGTGCCTAACATCCCAGATCTAAGTAGCGCATTAAAACCCCTTCGAATTTTGAATACTCCATTTTCCCATATAACACGTCCTGACCAAGAAATCCCTAAATATTATTGGCACATATTTGACCAAATGGAAAATAAACCACCTCAAGGTCAGACCTCTACGTTGGAACACCCTATTGTCAACCCAATAGCCAATGCCCCGATGAAGGCCATTCCTTTACAAAATATCCTGACCTTTCACGGGATGACCTCAAAGGATCCGGATGCTTTTCTATTTGAGTTTGATGTCCTATGCAGAGGATATGATTACACCATCGATCCTCAAAAATTGAATTTACCCCCCTCTACCTTAAAGGGAGCATCCTTGTGATGGTTTATGGGTTCAGGTGGAAGTACCATTAACTCCTAGGATGACATGAAGAATGATTTTCTCACCAAGTACCAATACTACTGTAGGAATAGGGATCTAAAATATGAAATCTTAAAAATATCTACGAAGGATAATAAAACTTTAGAAGAATATGTCAAACGGTTTAAATATAATTCCAAAGATACCCCCACTCCACATTACCAAAATCAGTCTTGAAATCCATTTTTGATAAAGGGAATAAGATAAGAATGGGTAGACTTTAAATCTGATGGGGAAAGGCGACATTTATCAAGAATAATATGATGAATTTTTCTGATTGTGTATCAGGTGTTCATGGGGTAGTACATGCATCAGGATAGGAGGCCAACACTCCATGACTAGGGGAAGTAGACCTCCCAGTGGAGGCGTGACGAGAATAGAGATCGAAAACATCTTAGAAGATTTCAAGGTGGATATCTTGGGCACGCTGACTACATAGTTAAATGTCTTACATGCCAGACAAAGATGAGCTGAGGCAAAACAAATGCTAGCCATATTTTTTCCATGCTGCCGCAAGAAGCACAATCAAAGAGAATGTCCTTTGGACATGATTAAGATGTGCTCTATATGCACCAAGGACCATGAAATAGATCAATGTCCATCACTTCCTAGATTAAAATTAGTGCTCAAAGAAGTTGAAGAAGGAGTAGAGCCGACATAATTAATGGTTGAACGTCGACAATGGAAAGCACAACCCTCAAGTATTCCACAAGACCCTTCTTTGTTCTTTCCTATGCAATATAATCAACAACAAAATCCTGGAACAACATGGCAAGGTCAACGATCCTTCTCTTCCTGATAATCCCAATAGTATTCCATGTCATCCTAGCCAAACCAACCCTTCCCAGGAGTTGGCTGACCAAATTCACAATGCTCTGCCCCCTTCTGGCAAAATTCAGCTAGTAATCCTTACCCTTCACAATGGGCGGCTTCCACCTCACAGAACCCGAATTGGTCTCAAAACTAGCAGCGCCCTAAGGGGATGGACAATCTACCCATGGGAACGGTTTCTCAACCTCAACCCACATTTCCAAGTCTAGTTTAGAACCCTCAGCTTTCAATACACCCCAACTACCAATTCAACCAAATCTAAATCCTAATAATAGAACAATTCAATATATACATATCCTTGAGAATTCAAATAATGACATAGAACCAGTAGAATGCAATGAGCTTTGGAGAAGGTCAAGGCACATTATTACCATAGAATAAAACAAAGAAAATGAAAATGAAAAACAACCCGCAATAAATCCTTCAATTGTGATTACCACTAAAATAAAATAGGGAGAAGACACATTCGAGCAATAGAATTCCAATATGTCATAATTTCTTATCCCCCATTCCTCGAGAGACTAGCGATAGTTAAACCTGTTGTCTATCCTGATTTTGATATCTTAGGGGAATTGGAAAAAATTATGTATAAACATTCCACTCCTCTAGGCCATACAAGACATCCCGATTTATGCAAAAACAATTAAGGAATTATGTGGGAAGAATCTTGGGAGGAAATTAAAAAATCCACCAACATTACATGTGGTAGGAACTTTATTTGATCTGCTTTTGGGTAAACAAGCACCGATTAAATATGAAGACCCAGGAAATATTGTAGTAACGGTTCAGATACAAGGTTGCACCCTTCCAAACATACTAATAGATCTTGGAGTGGTCATTGATATTCTGACTATTGAAACCTACAAGGTTCTGGGAATTACATCTTTAGAACCCACCTCAACCTTGTTAGAACTTGCCGAAAGATCAGTAATTAGACTTAAAGGGACCTTAGAGGATGTGACTGTTTATGTTGATTCATGGGAATATCCTGTGGAATTTATAGTCATCAACCCAAGAAGTAGGCTAGATGGACATCCTTTGATATTGGGTCGACCATGGTTAGCAATAGCAGATGCTTATATAGGATGTCATGCAGGTGGCATGACTATTACTGAATGAAATGTTGTGAAAAAATATTTTTTTGTATCCCCCAGCTAAACCGAGTCTACCTATTGTAAATACTTGATTACACCCACCTAGATACCTTGAAGAAAACATACGCTCTCCTCTCACACTCGAATAATCTCTTGAATTTAAGAATTAGATGGAAGATGGTGTGATTAAAAACTTCATTAATAGACTGGTTTCCATGAATAATCCAACATGACAAGTGTTAAAGGCCATCCTCTATAATGAAGCGCAAGGATATCCCTTGAGGGACACGAATGATCATCATATACCCAAAACTACTATTTATAACAGCAGACCAATTGAGATTGAACTAGGTAAAACACAACATTAATGGTAACTTAGACAGTCATCAACAACAAAGGCTTATTCAGGTGCTTTGTAAATATAAAAAATATTGTTCCTGGGAATACTTAGACATGAAAGTTATAGATCCTCAGCTATGTACCCATCATATCTACATTGAGAAGGACGCTCGCACCACCTGACAACCTCAAAGAAGGTTGAATCCTCACCTCAAGGAAATTGTGAAATAAGAAATGAAAAAGTTGGTGGATGTAAATTTTATTTATCTTATCTCAAATAGTCAGTGGGTCTCCCCAATGGTAGTCGTTCCCAAAAAAAATGTGAAATGGAAAATCTGTGTGGAATGCAGAGAACTGAACAAAGCCACCCAAAAGGACCATTTCCCTCTTCCTTTTATTGACCAATTTCCTGATACCTTAGTAGGGAACAATATTTTTCCTTCCTCAATGGCTTTAGCAACTATAATCAGATCCAGATCTTCCCTGAAGACCAGGATAAAACCATGTTTACCTACCCTTGGGGTACGTTTGCATACAGATTTTTATACTTTGGTTTATGCAATTCCCCAGCCACACTTCATATCAATATTGAGCATTTTTTCCGATCTGATTAACGAAGGACTTTAAATTTATATGGACGATTTTACCCCCTATGGAAGTGACTTTGAGCAGGGTTTACAAATTCTAGAAAGGGTACTTGAACGATGCATTGCTACTAGGTTATTCTTAAGAGACATAAAATGTCACATGATGATGACCGAAGGTGTGGTTTTGGGACACTACATCTTTGCGACTAGGATACAATAGATCTAGCGAAAATAGAGGTAATTCTTGCACTACCCACACCCTGCACAGAGACTGAGGTATGTAGTTTCATTTGATATGCAGGGTACTACTACAAATTTATTGAGAATTTTTCAAAAATTATGCACCTTTATATTGTCTTAACTGGTAATGTTGAATTTAATTGGTCTAACAAATGTGACATTTCCTTTGAAAATCTAAAGAAGTTGATTTCAACCGCACCAGTATTACGAGGACCAAAATGGGAGTTACCTTTCCATATCTCTACAGAAACATTAGACATAGCTATAGGCGTCGTACTTGGACAAGAAGAGGGCAGGAAACCCTAGGCTATCTATTATATTAAAAAAAATCTTACCCCTGCCTAGTTAAATTACATAGTACCGGAAAAATATTTTTTAGTTTTTATACATGCTATCAATAAGTTTAGACATTATATAATAGGTTATGCAGTCTTCTTGTATACTAACCATTATGCTATCAATTACTTAGCAAACAAACCAATCACTAATGGGTGGGTAACTCGATGGTTGTTGTTACTGCAGGAGTTAGATATCACCATAAAGGATTGGTTAGGAAAAGAAAATCTTGTTGCAGACTTCCTGTCTCGAGTGCCTAAGATGAATGATCCATTATTGGTTGATGATCAGTTTCCAGAAGAGCACATGTTCGTTGTAACGATTAAAGCACCTTGGTATGCTGATGTATTGAATTATCTAGCAGTCAGGAAGTTACCAGCACATTTGTTGCCCAAGGAAAGGAAGTTGGTTGTCCAACACAGTGCCCAAATTTCATGGATTGGTGAGTATCTTTTCCACACTGGATCTGATTTAGAAATTCGAAGGTGTATTCAAGAAGATGAGGTCTACGAAATCCTAAAATTCTATCATGACAAGCCCTGTGGCGGGCATTTTGCAGACCATAGAACTAGGCATAAAATCCTTTGGATGGGCTATTATTGGCCCACCATATCCAAAGATGCCAAGAAATATGTTCAAGCTTGTGACAGCTGCCAAAGGATGGGTCATCCTAGCCAGGCTGATGAGATGCCATTACAGCCGCAGTTGGTGGTGGAACCCTTTGAAAGATGGACACTCGACTTTGTTGGCCTCTTTAATCCGACATCAAATCAAAAGTTCTATATACTAGTTGCCATGGACTATGTGACTAAATGGGTAGAAATAGTAGCCTTGCCATAGGCCACAAAATAAACAATGATTAATTTTATTTTTGAGTTGTTCGTACAATATCGCTTACCAAGGGAGGTAATAACCGATGGAGGATCACAGTTTACAGGACATAAAATTTCAGCCACCGTACAAAATCATCATGTCAAACATCGAGTTACCTCTATGTATCACCCATAGGAAAATGGACAGGTAGAGAGAACCAACAAAGTCCTCGAAACAATGTTGATAAATCGATGGAACTGGGTCGCTAAACTTCAAGAGGCCTTATGGGCCTATTGCAGAACATGGCGTAATACTCCTGGATACTCCCCTTACCAACTTATTTTTGGCAAAAAATTGACCTTCCCAATAGAGTTTGAGGTAAATACTCTTAGGACAAACCAGTAGGTTGGACTGGATCTAACCGAAGCCCAAACACAATGACTTCAACAATTAAATGAACTAGATGGACAATGCTTACTTTCCCTGCATTGTACAATGATTATTGAACAACAAAGTTCCAAGTGGCATGATAGGATTATAAAAAATATATCATTTAAGAAAGGTGATTGGGGGCTCCTCTATGACTCCAAATTTCATGAATTCCTAGGAAAACTATAGACAAGGTGGCTCAACCATTATGAGATTGTAAATAATGTACATATTGTCTTTGAAAATGGTTGAGAAATTTTGTTCTTCTTATTTGGTACACTGGAATTTTGATACAAACATTGTTTTATAATCGATCGTTTATTGTCCCTCGAAACATAGTTGTTGTTCCTTCATCACAAATTTTGTTCCCTTTGCTAATAAATAGTTGTTGTTCCCTTTGCGAAGAAACAGTTGTTGTTCCCTTTGTGAAGAAACAATTTTTATTCCCTTTGTGAAGAAACAGTTGTTGTTCCCTTTTTGAAGATACAATTGATGTTCCCTTCTCAAGGAAATAGTTTTTGTTCCCTTCTCAAAGAAAAAATTGTTGTTTCCTTCCCGAAGAAATAGTTGTTTTTCCCTTCTCAAAGAAATAGTTGTTGGTCCCTTCTCAAAGAAACAGTTCTTATTCCCTTCCCGAAGAAATAGTTGTTGTTCCCTTCTCGAATAAATGGTGTTGTTCCCTTTTCAAAGAAATAGTTGTTGTTCCCTTCTCAAAGAAACAATTGTTATTCCTTTTTCCAAAGAGCAGTTTTTGTCCCCTCTTTGAATGAAACATTTGATGTCCCCTTTGATGAAAAGAACAATTTCTTATCCATCACCATGAATAATTGTTGTTCCCATTACTATCATTCCATGCAAGTTATTCCTTTTGGTTATGAGTTTGATATAAATCCTTAAAAGTGGTAATCTCTAGATCATCATGATTCTTAGCCTTTTGGTGAATATTTTTTTTTTAAATCTGACATGCTCTATCTATAAATATCCTTGCTTATGTCTATTTTTTGGATACATTATAAACTGTTCATGGTTTATCCCCACCATATTTATTTTTCTTTTATTACACATTCAAATGGTGGCTTCCTTAATAAATATGATTAAGAATCTAAGGCATATTTATTCTTGCCAATTTTTTTTACTTCTTACACCATCCCTGACTTTTAAGGAGTTGACCAGCCTCCCCTAACTTCTAAAAAAACAAAAAGAAGGAAGAAACAAAAACATAAATAAATTTGGAAATGTACTAAGCTAATATTTATCAAAAAATATATATGGGGTCTCATCACGAGCCAACCTGAAATGCTCATAGGAAAGTAACATAAGTGACATTCCCATTATGGATACCACACCAGGGTAATGGCCTTGTGACCCTAAAATGTTAAAGGAGAGGAGATCTCATCAGGATTCGGTCTATTCACTTTGTTATGATCTGGTCAGTGGCATTTCTACCATCTGGTCATCATGCCAAAACTATGTCCTTTGTGAAGGAAATCATTTATTAAGCTAGGGATAATGGCTCATTTGTGAGTTAAAAGGAAAACCTATCAAGGCTATGGATGCCTTCTAGCAACAATGGCTCTGGCTATGGTATTGAAGTATACTTTGAAGTTGCCAAACTCTTACTATGTCCTTAGTTATTTTTTATTAAATAAAAAGGGAGAAAACACCTTTGATTAGTGATTATATCCTTAATAACTAGTATGGGTGGCATATTTATATTATGTGAACCATGTTAGCATGATCCGATAAACTGACATCAACAGTAATAAACTTAAAACAACACTTTGTCAAATTTCATTATACATACTCCAAAAGGAAAATGTCTTTAAATGATGTATAGTTTGTATGCTTTATTTCTCATGATCGTCTCTGACCAATCATATGGTTGTGCATTCACTGCACTTAATTATATCAGTATGACTTCTCTGACCACTTTTTGTTGTATTACTGATGTTACATGCATTTTTTCCTTTCCACATGCTTCAAAGGTTGTGGTCTCCATTTTTCTCATTAAATGGGGACGATCGTACATTATGACAATGTGAAGGCGCACAATTAACAAACAGTCGCCATACCTATCCATATGATAGGATATTATTACTTAGAGTATGTATTTAGATTTTATTCCTTGTACTCCTGTATGTAGTTTATGTTGTTTCTTTATGAGAATTGTGGGATTCAATATTGCATGCAAGTTTTTAGATTGTCCTCAGGAAATAGCAGGTATGGATGGCAGCTCTGTTCACAGTGAGCCTAAACTGTTATAAATCACCATGCAAGCCCGAGATATTTTAAAATGTGCAAGATGGGAACAATATCTTGTTGAGTTGTAAGGGTTTAATGATGATATCACTCTAGAATTCTTGCAAAATATACAAAATGAGAGCACAATTGTCAAAGGTAGGACCATAGCAGTAACTGAAGCCACTTTGGCAGAGTTCACAAGCCACCCTACAAAAGGCATAAAATGGGTAGAAAAGCACATGGTACTCCACGAAGTCGTAGAATTATTCAAGTAACCTGGCAAGGAGTTAGTTCAGAAAGGCAAAGGTATTTATCCTGCATCTCTGAGTGAGCCATGGTGCAAACTGGAAAAGGTCATCTAGAAATACATCACAAGTGATGGCCACCATGACATGGTAAGGCCCTGACACCTTAAATTGTTAGCATCATTAAAAAAAAGATACTAATCAATTTGCCATTTTTCCTAAACTCGTTATTACATGAAATTGCTAATAGAGTGAGGAAATCTAAAAACCTACAGGCTACAGTCAGTCATCATGGTTTGATCAAATTGATAGTCACTAGGTAATTAACTTAGTTGCATCTAACCTAGGACAATTTTATAAGCTCTAACGTACCATCCTTGGAAGGAATCCTTGAAAATTCCTAGCCTAAGGAAGAACATCATACTACGGAGGTACAAGCCCCAAAAAGGGGATGAAAAAGGAAAACTCTTGTCTTGAAATCCATTCATGTTAAATGAAGATAGCCTAAGTGAATAATCCAACTGGGAAGCATTAATGTAGCCATAGATGAGGTGAGATCACTGCATGAATCCCCTAATAACCAATGCGTCTATTTTCCTCAGGATTATGAAGAAGAAGCAACTCGGGTCTTGGAAAATCCGGGAACATTTTTGAGGAGATAGGCCAATTTGAGAATTCACAAGAACAAGTCCCTATTCCTATCCCTTCCACTTCTCCTCATAGTTCTCGCCACACAGAGACATTTCCCTCTTCCAGAAATGACAGAGATACATAAGAATTGGAAGGACATAATTTTTTTGCAGCTGAAAGCCAGGAGCCGGAAGCTAATTCAGAGGATACAGCCCCACTTGAATGAAACCCTTATAATGTTGAGGAGCATAAAGCTAATTATGGAGATACAACCTTACTTGAACTAGACCCTAACAATGCTAACAAGTTAGAAGCCAATTCACGAGACACGGTCTTACTCGAACGTGACTCTAACAATTTCGAAACTGCTCCTATTTTTTAAAATGTTATTGTTGGTCCTTCTTCCCTAGTCAGGAAACTCATAGTAAGGAAAAATAAGAGAGATGATCACAAGTTGGAACTGACGAATAAGGAAAATCAGAAATTTAAAAGAAAAATCAAGCAGCTTTGAAATGGCTAAAAGACTCTAAGAAAGCTTATAAGAAGGAAGCAGAGTCGAAATCAATAGGATCCAAGAGTGAGAATTTCCTTAATTCCACTGGAATACAAATGGAAAACATTAACACTTGTTTAGAAGGGACTCAAATAGAGGATTTTTGTACTAGTTCGATAGAAACTCACACAAAAAAAAATTATTCTGTGGCAGTAATAGAGCCAGCTACTCAAACATACCTTGAAATAGAGCTTTGTTTTCCTATGTCAACAGTTGTTCAAACAGATACTCAAACATACCTCTGTGCTCCTGTTTCAATAGTGGAAATAGCCATTCAAACAGAGCCGATAGCAACTGGTAACAAGACTACTTAGGCCAAGGACATACATCCTTATACCCCCTTGGTAGTAGAGGCTATTATTCGAAAACTGAAGATAGAACTAGCAGAGTTACAACAAGTACTAAATTAGCATCAACAAGAATTTGTCCCTTTGAAGAAATAACAGGAGTTACTAAAAAATTTAATAACTTGACTACAGGAGAGGATGAGACTTATGTCAGCCTCAGAGTAGAACAAAAGAAAGTGGAAGAAGTACAAGGATAGTATCAAAAATATTTGGAGAAAATGAAGATTATTTATTCTGTCTATTCAGATGCACTAGCCTGTAGGCCGCCTACTACAAACTATGCACTTTTTCTGCTTGAACGATATTTGTTGTTAGAATTTAAGACTATTAGAGTTGGTCAACCTTTTGATTTTAGTTCTACTCTTGATTTTTTTGAAAAGATGTCAAAAACAGATCGAGAATGTAAAAAAATTTCAGAATGTAAATTTTTTTCTATATGAATTATATTTTCACAACTTTTTCTTGGAAGCTAACAAAGATTCTAATCCTAGCCCCTTCCTCGGGGATGTCTAGTTCTAAGATTTCCTCTCCTTCTCCAAAAACCCGCTCAAATGGGCTAAGGCTCATGATACTTACAGAGAAGGGAAAGTGGACTAGATCTTTGGGTAAGAGGTGAACCTACAATGCCCCTCCAGATCTGGGTACAACATAAAAGGTTTATGGAAAAGGAATGGGTTTTGTCTACCTTGGGCCCCATCTACACAGATGTTATCAAGTCAGGTTTGGAATAATTTGAAGTCATTAGAGAAGCAACTCTCCTGGTTGCAAAGCAAAGATGGACAACCTCTCCCAACAGTGTTAGAAACTAAGAACCCTTTCGTTACAAAAAATTGAAGGCAGTTGCAACTAGACTCGCCCATTATGGTAACATTGTCCTAAGTGAGGGTCTTACTTGGATTGGATGTCATTACAAAATCCCTATTATTTGGTATCCTTCTGATGGGTATATTTGTAATTATGATCTATCAGAATATCAAGAAGGTCGAGCCTTTGCAGTACTTAAAAACAAAAATGGTTTTCGAGTCTATAAGGAAGAAAAATATCCTGCCTATTCTCTAACTCAGTTGCATCTTCATTATATTATTGCATGAGGACATGCAAAAAGCTAAGATGGGGAGTAAGTTGGGTTGTGAAAAAGTTATGCTTTTCTTCCTCATTTACTTGATTAATCATATGTTTTTGATGAATTTACTCTCGTCTTGATCACATTCTCGAAGAAATACTGTACAAAGAAAATAAAAAGCAGTATGAACAAATTACATACTTTTCATATTAAAAGCCTAGGTTTTCTCTTGTTTATGCACAGGATGGATGGACTAGACAGTTGTTGTTCCTTTTGGATAAGATAACAATGCCAAGAAAGGAACATGTCATTGTTACACTTGTGCAGACCACGCTAAAGGTGGGAGGAAAAATACGGGATTGATGTGGAAATCTTATTGTTCAACTGAGCAATCCTGAGAATCTTCCGATCCTCAGGATAAGCTCTAATTTTTATAGAATTTCATAGAATATATATAACGCTAGTAAATCAGAAAGAAAAGTAACTTTTGTAATCATTGTAAAATTCCAGCAAGACTGTGAATGCAGATTGAACCTTAAGGGTTGAAGTGATTTTGTAATTATTTTTGATAGTTAATGAAAGACTTGAAGTTTCACATTAAATCTGTGTATTGAGTTTCCCACCTTTAGCATGGTCTACACAACTGTAACAATGACATATTCCTTTCTTGTAATTGTTATCTTATCCAAAAGGAACAATAATTGTCCAATCTAGCCATTCTGCGCATAAATAAGCAAAAACTTAGGCTTTTAATACTAAAAGCATGTAATCTGTTCATATTGCTTTTTATTTTCTTTTCACAATCATTCTTCGATAATCTGCTCAAGACGAGAGTAAATTCATGAAACCCATATGTTTAATCAAGAAAATGAGGAGGAAAAACATATTGTTTTCATGACCCAACATCATGACAAGATGATGATGGAGGAAAAGGAGAAAGGGGCCATGCTAGAAGACACATATGAAGCTAAAGGGATGAGATGATCATCAGGTGAGAAGACAAAGGAACACCAAATTACAACAAAAGATCAAAGGTTAGGACTGCATGAAGACTCCATTTGATTCACAACCCTTTGGAGGGTGGATATGAAGAACAAAGCACATATCTCATGATGATGAAGCATTGCACATATCTTATTGAAGACAAAGTAGCAACAAAGCATGAATTAACATTACCATATCATCATGCATTCCATGTCACCAGTGTCATGTCATTTCATGTCATTGATATTCATCTACCACATCATTTTATGGATTATGTAACTCAACATGGGAAAATGTATTGTAAAAGTGGAAGTCTAAGAGTCATCCATGTAATGTGAAAAGTCTTGTATGCTGTCAAAGAGTCATGGAGAAATCAAACAGTCATGAGGGTAGTCCAAGAGTCACGAGGGAGGTAAATGGTCACCTCATTTGTTATATATACACTCTCATTGTACAAGAAACAAACTTTTTCACCTTGGTTTCTCCCATAAGGCATCAGAGATATAGAGTTAGTACTTTTAGGGAGAAAGTTGTGGCTCCAATGCTCCACTATTAGAGTTAGTGATGCTCATTGTATTCATGTCTCTTGGGACTTTTACTTAATACTTGAATTTTGATGGTCGACACATTTTCATGCATGGATTGTGAATATTCGTAAGATTGTTCTATGAATATTTATGATTCATGTTTTCTTTCACCTGTACTAAAGTAGTTGAAATGTTTAAGTTATTTTAGTGCTTATCTAATTGAAAATGTGTTGTAATGGTTGTAACAATCGTGACATCTATGTGGACTACTCTACTTGATGTTAGGCAATTATCTTTTTTCTTGTGTGCACCTCTACTAGGGCGGTATTATTACATTTCTCTTAGAAGATCACCTTTCCTCCCTCTATAGTAGAAGAACCTTGATACACTTGTAACTGAACATTCACTAGGCACACTTAATTGCTTTATGCAAAGGCACATACACACTTCTCTCTCTTACTGACAATTAAAGCTAAGGAAAATCTATAAGAATACACAGTAACTAGGTTGATACTCTGGATGGGGCTCTTATTCCAAATGGTGTGAGGTCTCATTGGGACTTCACATCGGGGAGACCCCTTTGGTTATTGGATTTCCAGCACCATGAACAAAATGGAACTAGAAGGAGGGCTAGATGAGAGGTTGTGCCTGCTGAGTTTGCTTTGAATCTCTTATTCAAAATGGTGCTTCCCCAAATCATAATCCTAGGATTTGTTTCAAAAGATCTTAATATTACCATCCCTGTAGAAGTTTTCCATAACCTATCCCAATTTAAGTTTGATGGCAAGGGTTAGTTAACTCTTTGTGAACATTTGTTTCAAGTTGTCCATTTTTTCTTTTCTAATGGGATACATTGCAAGTTGTCCATTACTCACCCTCACATTTGAAGGTCGTGTTAATCGATGGTGTCATACATTACCCACTCCTTATATCCATTCATTTTAAAAACTTGTGAAGGAGCTTCATAAATCATTTGACAGGTATGATTCCTGGAATGTTCTTAAAAGAATTAATCAACTAATAATGAATCCTAATGAATCAATTGAGGATTTTTCTGATTGATTCCTTCCCCTTTGTTATGCATTTTTCATAGAAGACACAGATTGGGGATTTATTTAAATAAAATTTTAAGCATTTGGTTCATTTCTGTTTACACGGTGAATATGAACCCCTTGATTCTTTTACCTCACCAAATTTTGTAAACAATGAGAAACCTCTAATTTCATAGGAGGAACCTACTAGTCCTTTTGTCCTTTGTCCTCCTCCTTTTCTAGTCTCAATGTGGGTGCCTCTTTACAATGATAACAAAGTTTGGAAATACACAGATAAAAGTCCTAATACATATCTTCATCCTCTTCCTTCTTCTCGTCATTCAGATCTAATGAGAGAAACCCCAGAGTGACTCATGGAGCCTAGGGTGAAGGCTAATCCTTTAATTCCTCAAGATGACATTGGCACTCTTAACATCAATCTTGAATCTGGTTCCATAGAAAGTGTTACTTCTTCAACGGGCATATATCATCATCTATCATCTACATTTCATGACTCTGCATATCATGATCCACGTGATCAATTTTCTCCACCAACTAGTCCTTCACGCTCTCCAGATTTTTGTGTTGTTGGTTCAAATTGTGATCAAATACAAGGTAGTCACATTACACTCAAATTCCCCCATGTCAAGATTATGCACTTCCATTCTTGGATGATTTTCAATCTACTGATCTCGATAGTGAATCAAATGCAACCAATTATTTTCATTGATTTGTAGCCTTGAGTAACAATCTTTTTTTTTGCTCAAGCAAGTAAGGATCCTTCTATATCATTGAGCCAACAAATAGTGTACAATATAAACAACCTTCCACCTGATGACAAAGAAAACAGAAAAGGAAAAACAACATTAGCCACCAAGGGCTACACCATATAGCTAAACCTCTAAAAAATCCAACCTAAGAAAAATTAACAAGACTCTCGCCTAACCCTCGGGAAACCCACAGACTTTCCCACGACCTCCCTCTGGTAAACCCCAATCTAAAGTACTGACCCATGAAAATAATAAGATCGACGGAAGAGGAGGAAGCCAATTAGCAAAAGATCTTGAAGTTTAACCGCCCTGCCCAACCAGGTTGCTCTATCCCGGACAACCGTTGATTCGTAGCAACCGAATCCAACGGCTGAGACAAATTTCGCTTGGGACAAGAAGGAGGAAAGATAATCTGTGATAGAGGGTGGTTTTCATAACCCTCACCCTGCCACGTGTTGCAAGGAGTATGGGATCACTGCAAAATCACCAAAACCATTTTTAATCAGAGAGCAGCTCGATCAATCAAAAACCACTTGGAATGCAGTTTTGCCAACGAGACCCCGAAAACTGAAACCACCAGTTGCCAAATGGATTGAATCCTCTTGCCAAAAAAAAAATTCTTCGCCCTGGATGGGATGAGGTATGGGTGAGAGTGTCCCGTCAAAATATTTGAGATCTTCCTCACGCTTGCACCTTGAGTCTAGGCTACCCGACAAAGTACTCTTCTTTTTTTTCCTGGCACAATTTGTCCATAGAGAAGCCCCATCCTGGGGACAATCAAATCGAGCTAGTCTCCATGGTTTTGAGTCTAAGCAAATCCTTGTCTTCTTCCACCTGTGACTCTCATATAGCTCTCAGTGTGCTTGGACTTAATTCCTGACATTGCATCAACACATTATTCTCTGTGCAGCTGACTCCCTAGTTGGCCAGAAGATCTGCCAGCTTATTTGCCTTTCTGCGAACATGGTGGAAACTAATAGTGCACAGGCCTTGAAGATGGTTTTGAATTCTTTGGAAGACCTGAATAAGATTCCAATGCTTAGAGACTTTATCCGGCACCGTTCCATTATAAATTTTTTGCACTGAGTTGATAATTAACTCTGAATCTGCCTCTATCATGACGCTTAGACAGTTGTTCTGCTTCAGTGAATCTAGGCAATGTTCCATAGCCATTAGTTCAACCATGTTATTGGTGGTTGTGCCTAGGTGGTAGTGGAAAATGGAAACGATATTGCCCTCTACATTTCTGAGGACACCTCCATACCTTGTAGTACTCAGGTTCCATTTTGAAGCCCCATCAATGTTGTATTTTAAATAGCCCTTCAGAGGAGGATTCCAAAAATCCTTCTCCGTATCCGACGTAATGAGCTTTCTGTTAAGGCCAAGGAGGGTGAGCCCATTCATCCCCAGTTGCTTGAGAATATTTAAATCTACTTCTGAGGGGGGGTTTTTAGGGAAGATGTGAGCAGTGGTTCCCACTGTCTCCTTGAGTTGTTTCAGGATTATCTCCAGCAAGTGTTGAGGGGGCATTTTTTCCTCCTTAAAAATTCTTTTGTTCCTCACTTTCCACACATTCCATATGATGAAGCTTGGTGTAAGAGCCCATGTTGAGTTAAGAATTTCATTATCTGAAATTTTTTTCCTCCAATTGATGAGGGTGCTAATGATGTTACCTTTGTCTCTATCAGATTGTTGAAAAATAGTAGAAAATAAATCCCAAAACTAGGTTGTGAAAATGCAGTTGTTGAGTAAATGTTATAGGGTTTCTTCTTGTGCTTCATAGAGTGGGCATCTGAAAGGTCCCTGAACACCTCTCTTCCTAATTTTATCCCAATTCACGATTTTTTTGTGATACACAACCCACATGAAGAGTTTGATTTTCATCCACCCTTGATGCCTCCAAAGATTTTGCCAGATTTTGTCCAGAACCCGGGGATCCGGCTCAAGAAGAATGCTTTTTGCTTCCTTAAGAATAAAGGTGCCCTCTTAGTTATTTCCCCATCTTAGTTGGTCTTGTCCCTTTGCCACTAAGATCTTCCTCTTCTCTACTATTTTCATGAGCTCCTCTGCTTTAGTTTTCAGGAGATTGTCATTATTGCACTCTATGTTTCTCCAGATTCGCCACTTATCCGTAGGATGAGAATGTGTCCAGAAATCCTTAACCTTTATTAAACCTTGGGAATATGACTCCTGTTTAAGATCCAGAAAGTCTTCTTTTACCATAATTGATTCTTGCTAACATTTGTATTCCCAAAAAAGAGCAAGATTTCCTTCTCTAATTTCCCAAAAGCTATTCCCTTTTACTAGCCTTCTATTCTCCCAGGCTTTCTTCAAAGTATAAGAACCCTTTATATTTCCTATCATTCTTATAAGATAACTGTTCTGCCAGGAATTGGCATATTTTTCTTTCCAGATATTTTCCCATTGAGTCTCTATATGCTGGACCCAGTGCCACCAAAGTTTGGCCCCTAAAGCCTTACTGAGAATCTCCTGATCATCCAATCCAAGTCCTCCATGGTTCTTTGGCTTACATATTTTATCCCAAGACACTAAGGCCCATTTCCTCTTAGTCTCCTCCTTTCCCCATGTTAGGGTCAGTCTTTCCATCCTTCCTCCAGTGATCAAATGTGCTCTTACAAAGTGATTTTGATGTGTCAAGGTCAAATTTTTGTCATTTCAGTGAGTCTTCAAGCAAAATTTGGTCACTAGGCATTAGGTCTAGGGTTTGCTCTCACTCTTTTCAAAGTTGCCCAAATTCCAACCTATGTCACTATTCAGCTGAGCCTATCATCATTCAGAGGGTTTTCATCATCATGTCAGAGTCTAATGAGTCATTTTACGTCTTGTTCATGCTTCAGTTGCGCCCAGGCAAGGTCATTTCCCTCTCCTAGGGTTTTGAAGCCATTTTCTCTCGGATGGTCAAATCATCGGCAAAAATTGTTTCCTAATGTTCATAAACCTTCCCCTATCCTTCATGTACCTTATCAAACACTTCCCATCCCTTAGATCCGCCAAATTCCTCATTTTTGCACAAACCCTAGTTTCTAGCTACAACCTGGCAATTTTCTAGGTTGGGCCTGTGTTTTCCCCTTTTGGATCCTTTCCCCTCACTCAATCTCTGAGATTCCACTTTCCCCTGCTCCCTAACATCCCTCCCTACTCCAAAAATTTCCCCAAGAATTTAGAAGCCCCCTATCCCCTTCATTTCGCTCCATTTCGACAAAATTCCTTGTTTCACACATCGGGACAAGTCGCATTCAAATGATGTTCCAGAGCAATAAAAGATGAATTTGGGAAAACTGAGAGAGTTTTTTGTCCACAACATGCCAGAGAAGAAAATCCCCCTTCACTTTTTTCACAAGTGTCATGGTTTGACAGAAATGTCAAAAATATCGGCGAGAACGAGGGTGCTCCAAGGACGGTTGGCCAAAACACAAAAACGAAAGAAAACGCCCGATCCACTCAAAATTTTGGCCAAAGCCTCTTTAACTGAGCATGGTACTTGATTGGGGACTCCCAGCCCAAATTTCAAGAAATTTGGAGAAAGTTTTGTCATTTGTGAATTTTTTGTGCCATTTACAGGTTTTTGCTCATTAACGCGTCTCACCCCCGGTGAGACGCGTCGTCCCGGCAACTCCATTTGACAAAAACTAAGCATTTCCAGATTTTGCATGCAAAGTTACATATGCACATGGATGGAATTGAGATTTTGTGAAGTTTTGGGCCTCCAGAAAGTCAAAAAACATGCAAAATTTGACTTTCTGCCACTTTTTTGAAATGTAGAAGGTTGTCTTGGGAGAATTGAGTTTTGATAGGGAAAATAAACTCCAAATATAGAAATTTCAGCTGGGTTGGACATTAGACTCACAGACCTTTCCAACAATCCTACTCTTGCCCAATTTGGCCACCTGAAAGTGCCCCAAACATGGATCCAAAGGTGCGCGACATGTCAGGCAGGGGGGCACGACATGTTGGGTAGTTTTCACAGGAAATTCATCTACAGCTCAGGAATTCGCCCAGCTTTGACCATTTTTGACATGAGATGGGATTTTTCACCCTCTTTGATGTAATTAATGTATTTTCATGTTGCCATGACACTTATTTACCTATTCTAGAAGATT
>APFE030274260.1:137392-166301 GCA_000404065.3 Pinus taeda | reverse complement strand
CCCCCCCCGGTGAATGAGGGGGAAATTTTTTTG
This sequence comes from Pinus taeda, assembly GCA_000404065.3. Lineage (NCBI taxonomy): Eukaryota > Viridiplantae > Streptophyta > Pinopsida > Pinales > Pinaceae > Pinus > Pinus taeda. The sequence continues at coordinate 166,268 of APFE030274260.1, read as the reverse complement.
CAAAAACGAGAGCAAAAAGATTCAAAATTGTGAAAAAACTGAGACAAACCTCCAAGTAATGACCAAAGGAAATCAAATTTAGAATTTCTCAAAAAGAGACTCAAAACACCCAATTGATAAAAGCTGCGCCGCAGAGTCTGGCAACAGTGAACGCTATCACCATGAGTTTAGGATGAGTTATAAACTTAATCTCAATGCCCAGTAGAGTCGCCAATTTGTCATGCGGAAAGAGTTATTTTTGCGGACAAACCTAACCTCCCTAGGAGTCTAAGACTCTCTAGTGACAAACAAACCAAACAAGAGCAATCCTTCTCTAAACACACATTATTCTATGAGATATCAAGTGCTTTCCGATCTTACCTTAGGTCCAACGCTTGTTGTAGCAGTCCAGCCTTGCTGATCCAGATGAGCTCCTCCTTCACTTTAAGACCTGCATACACTAACAAAGCAAACGATTACATAACACCTGAATATTTCAAAAAACAAAGCATATTCATCACATAGACCAAGGAGTACATGAAATAATTCATTAACAACAAATCATTGAGAAGAATGGACTATTTGTATAAGGAAACAAAAAAGGAACCATTACAACCTGAGCCTTGGTGTTGTGCAAGCTCCTCCCAGGGTCCAACAAGAGATTTCCTCTACTTTGACAAGCTCACCCACTCCCAATATGGCAACAAGAAAGGATAGTAATCTCTCCTCACAAGTCAACAATGGAAGTCCTAATTCCAGCAGAATTTACCCTTTGGAATGTTCAACTTTCAACCTCCCCTCCTCTGGCCCAAGGCCTGTATTTATAGTGTTCTAGAGGAAGTTATTCAGTTCCAACATCAATGGGATACTCCCTCTTTTGGATGGGGTAGCTCCTCTCTTGATGGGATAAGTTCCTCTATCATAGGGATGCATGAACCATCTGGAGGCGCTCAATACACGTCAAACACTCTTCTAGAAAGCTCTAGAAGTGACCACAAGTAACTTTTTTAAGATGAAACTCGCGCCTTTTGACCTTTACAGGGGTACGCACCCATCCTTTGGCTTACAGAACGTACAAGTACGCAGGTACAATGAGTTTGGGATGCGTACACGCAGGCAAGGTAGAGAGAACCTGCGTACCCAGAGATAAACATGTTTTTAAGTGACTTTCTCTCTTTTTGAAGTTTGACATGAAGAGCAGAGGTATGAGGCTTGACAAGGAGGATAATATGACTATTGATGGAGCCATATTAACTGCAGATAGTCATGGTGACAAATTTCAGTGTAACAATACCACAAGGATTTCAATATAGAATGAATTTGTTCATTGATGGATGTCAATACCATAAAATGATCATCATGGCAAGCAACATCGAGACGCTATGTTTCTACACAATGCTACATAATACAAGGTTCCATAATCCACTTATGTGATGGAAAGAAAATGATATCTCAAGCTCATCAACAAGTTGTGAATCATAAGAATCATATGTATAAGTTGAAGAAATTTGAAGGCAAGAAGGAAAGCTTCATACCATTACATCAAGGATCTCATCTTTAGTAAGCATCAATGCATCTACTTCAACCATCATCAAAGCAATCAAGGTGAATATTTCATCTTCACATGACAAGTAAGTATCTTTTAAATTTATATATTTTGTTGAATGACTTCATGACTACAAGGAAATCTATAGGTTGGATGGGACATCAAGATTCCTTGCATGAAGAAGGAAGATAGACATAGTCGTATAAGTAGTTGAATTCATTAAACATATCATAGGTCTCCTATGAAATTATGGAAAGGGATGCTTATGAAACATCCCCTCACATAGAAATATTGGAGACATCAAAGTGATGTAGGTGATAAACTCATTCTCTAAAGATGTGATGAAGAAGGTCACATATTCTTCATGAAAGTAAAAGGGTATCAAGGATGTAGGATATCTTCATAACATCCCATCTACAAGATCTAGGAAGGAAGATAATCATCATCCTTCTAACTGATAGGCAAGGTAGCAAATTTCCATGAAAAAGATAGTTACCTCATTCAAAAACTTGTGGTATCTATGCTAGTTAGAGAAAGAGAATTTGATTGTAGAGATATTGAAGGTTAAAAGAACTCAACCTTGTGCAGAAAGGAAAGACAAGGTTGGTCCCTTAATAAGACAAAATAAGTATAGGTAAGATTCAATTCTATAGAAATATTTTGCAAGCTCATATCACTGAAAGATGGAAGAAGCTAAAGAAAAGGGCCAAGAAAAGAGGGAGTAACAAATCTCTCCAATGATTAAGATAGTATCCCTCACAAAAGGGTCCTATCATAAGCTCCTAAATATTGTGTTAAAAGATATGACAATGATAATAAGATTCATCATGGCATCATGAAAACACTGGAAACAAGAGATAGTAACATCTTCATAAGGATCATGAAGGACAAAAATCCATGGCAGATAACATGTAGGATATATAGCTCTTGGGAAGCTCAACATACATTGAAGGAAAGAAAGGAGTCATCTAAGGCTCATCATACATCAAGTCAAAAAGGAAACATCTTCCAGTTGGGGTTATACAAAATCCTCAAAATTCTCGAATGAAATCCTCATCATAGGGTTCACTAATCTACAGAGGAAGCAAGTGCTTCAACAAGAAATCCAACGTATGGAATCCATGAGATGGTCATATGACATGAATCAAATCAAGGGATTGAAGATCTTTTCAATCAAGGAAGTTTCTAGAAGAAGCCTTGATGACCTGAAGCTAAAATAAGGTATGTATGATTGAGTTTAATATTATAATTTCATGTCATATGGTTGTAGGTAACATGGATCATTTCTTCTATCTTAAGAAGCATGATCAAGAGAAAAATGATCTCCTCCTTTGAAATGATGTAGGAAGGCATAATTTCACACTAAGATGAAATTAACATAATATGTCCTCATATGAAGTATGAGGTGGTTGAGTACAATTAGGAAACATTGATAAATCTCGTGGAATGGAATGAGTAAGTAAGGAAAATATCGTGAGATATGAAAACATGATGAGGGCAATCAACATCAAATAAACCAAGAAGATTTGACCAGGAAATCTCCCAGAAGGATATGAAGACTTTGATAAAAGTCTAAAAAAGATGGAGACCCTTGAAAATGTATATCTTTGGGAGATGTCTCGACATGAATGCAGGATGTTGATACTTAGACGAAGATGCCATGATGAAGAGCCATCTAGTCAGGTATGATTTGATTTAATGTTATGTTTTGATTTATTGAATAATATTTGGAAGAGTGCATGCAGGGCTACAGGAACAAGAGTTCTAAGTACAAGTACAACTGGCATTCATGTGGTGGATGGAAATTCCTAAAAGAAGCATGATGGGAAAGAAGTAGCTATGTGATGAAGGTTCAAAATATGTATCAAGAAGGCCACTTTCCATAAAGAAATGAATGACATTATGGACCATTTAGGAAATTTATTGATGGCTAATGCCCTACAAGAAAGAGGCTCAACTTCATTTTATGACATCAAGGAGAGAAGTTGATCAAGTAGCTAAAGGACCCACAAAAAAAAATTGACGATATATAGAAGAGTGCCTAGCTAAGAGGGAGCTTTGACAGGTCCCTAATCAAGAGGGAGTTTGAATTAGGATCACCCCTGATTACAAAGCAGTGACAATTGTGCTTTTCCATTTCATGTGTCATCCAGTATATGAGGACTAATAACTCTAAGTCTAGATGAAGGACATGAATGGAAATGATACACATAGTATACATACAATTCTTTTCTTGAATTGGGAAGAAAGAATGGGAGGATTAGGTAATCATCTATCATTGGATACTCGTTGAGGATGTCTAGGGAATCCAAGACAAGAGTAGGCAAGAGGATCAATATTCTTTGAGGGTTGAGAACCCAAGATAAGAATAGTCCTAGAAGGTAATAATTAGTGAACACCTAGGTGGGTATGTACCTTAAGAGACAATGATGAAGGTTTTTATAAATCATGGGTCTCACCAGCATTGTAGGTTATGGTCTTGTGGAGAGATGGACTTGTTATTCAAGGCCCCGCACTATGAAAAGAATGACTGATATGATTCTATACATATGGGATTACCAATATGATTCTTCTTATGAGAAATTCTTCATATTCATAATGAACAAGTACCATTATAAGTACCTCCTTAGTTAAGAGGGAGTGTTGATGAAAGTGTATCTAGTTTTAGTACTTACAAATATAATCTTAATCTTTGTAGTTTTCAAGAAAAAGAAATATTAATTTGAAATTATTAAAATGAGCTTCTTGCTCATTTCATAGGTATAGGAAAGTCAGAGTAAATGATCTCTTATTGAGCATATATGTAATATATATAAGTCTACCTAGTGACTAGATTAGCCCTCCAAGACCAACACAATCCTCATGAGGAAGACAACAAGAAAAATGATAAAGAGAAAGTCATGTCAGCTCAATGAAAGGACACAACACTTCACACTGTCACATCAGCTCAAATACAAAGACCTAACTACTATATATATGCAGTTAGGGTCACCGAATAAAAGAAATATTTTAGATTCTTTTCTAAAATTTAGATGGGTGCAGGAGATACAAAACTCAGATTACCTTTAATTTTCGGATGATACATGAAGTTTAGATTTTTAGAGGGCAGTCACAAGAGGTATTGTAGAGGTCATAGTTAATAAGTTTCAAAAGTATGTCTTGGTAATCACAGTCTCAATGATCATAGCCTTGGCCTATTAAAGCACCGTTGGATGCCATAGAAAAGGGCTTAGATCTATCTCCTTACAATCTCGACATATCTATGATGGAAAGGATCTCGGTGTTCTCACAGTGAGGCTCGGACTTGTCTCCTTGTATTCTCAACATACTTGTGATAAGGAGGATCTAATAATGACACACTTTGTCTTGGCATATAGTCTAGACGAAGTCATATATGTAATTATGGTCTCAGTATAATAGATACAATCATGACTTTGATGGAGAATATCATTATCTCAATGAATCTAAGTGCAACTCTCATATATCTCAAATCTCATTGCTATCTGGGTGAGGATGCAACAGTAATGATCTCGGTGGTGCAAGAGTGGTGATCTTGGTGTTGTATCAGTCATTATGATCTTAGAAATTGAAAATAAGAGGATTGGTCAACTTGGTCTTGGAGTGGATATTAGGTTAGGGGCGTTGGTCTTGGTATTCATCAATCGGAATATATATAAGAAAAACTTGTGTGGGTTTTCCTCTCAAAGAGTGAGAGGTTTTGGTTGTGGAGAAAATCCAATATATTGTGTTCTTGTCCCTTTTGATTGGGTAGCTATTTGATGAACTAAGAAGACACACTCTAATAATAACAAGTGAAGTTTGTGCTAAAATGAAAAAATTAAAAATACCTCACAAATAGTTATCATGACTAGAAGAATCTATATAACTCTAATTGCCCTTGATTCTTCAACAATTATAACAACCATGTTATCACATATTTTTGTGATTGGTACATAGGAGATGATTATAACAACTATGTATTCCATTGATAAATCCATGTAAAATTCTCATGAACACATGCAGTTGTATTGCATGTATCATTGGGTCATATAGTCATGAGTCATGCGGTCATATGTGAGTCATGTGTGAAGTCTTATGTCACTACTACAACCATGTGTGTATAATGTGATATGTCATATAGTCATGGTGATGTGGATTCTTGGTCCTTATGGTGCTTCTATTTGTTGAAAGGAATCACTATTTGTTGTGGAAGTGCTTCACTACAACCTTGAGATGATGTTGGAGATGGAACATGTTTAGGGGGAGCACTATTTGTTCCTGTTCACTTCAGCCATACATCGTTGGCATTATGATCTGCTTGGAGGTTTTCATAGTGTTCCTCATGCTATATTTTTTTATTTTCGGGGTCCTTGACCTCATTACATGAGTCGAGACATTGATGATGACCATTGATGTTGTTGCATATTGTTGTTCATTATGATGCTAGCTGTTGATACTTTTTTGGTTGTCTCATGTGAATATTGATTGTAGTATACCTACGGGGGATAGTATGGGGTGTAGAGGGAGGTACCGAAGGGAATAATGCAATAATGGTGTTAGTGTTAGTCTTTCCAGCCTTCCTCCAGTGATCAAATATTCTCTTACAAAGTGATTTTGAAGTGTCAAGGTCAAATTTTGTCATTTCAAAAAGTTTTCAAGAAAAATTTGGTCACTAGGCATTAGGTCTAGGGTTTTCTCTCACTCTTTTCAAAGTTGCCCAAAGGCCCATCCATGTCATGATTCAGCTGAGTCTACCATCATTCATAGGGTTTTCATTATCATTTCAGTGTCTAATGAGTCATTTTACATCTTGTTCATGCTTCAGTTGTGCCTTGGCAAGTTCATTTCCCTCTCCTAGGGTTTTGAAGCCAATCTCTCTTGGACGGTCAAATCATCAGCAAAACTTGTATCCAAATGTTCATACACCTTCCCATATCCTTAAAGTACCTTATAAAACACTTCCCATCCCTTAGATCCGCCAAATTCCTCATTTTTCCACAGACCCTAGTTTCTAGCTACAACTTGGCAAAGTTTCTAGGTTGGGCCTGTGTTTTGCCCTTTTGGACCCTTTCCCCTCAATCAATCTCTGAGATTCCACTTTAACCTACTTCCTAACATCCCTCCCTACTCCCAAAAATTTCCTCAATAATTGAGAAGCCCCTTATCCCCTTCCATTTCGCTTCATTTCGACCAAAACCCTTGTTCCACACATCGGGATAAGTTTCACTAAAATGATGTTTCAGAGCAATAAAAGATTAATTTGGGAAACTGAGAGATGTTTTTGTCCAAAACATGCCAAAGAAGAAAAACCTCCTTCACTTTTTGCACAGGTATCATGGTTTGAGAGAAATGTCAAGAATACCGTTGCCTCAGGAGAATCAAAGACACCTCTGAAGTGACCTTGGGAAAATTAGGTTTTCTCCTAGCTTGGTTTTCCAAATGATTTTCTTGATGGGTAAAATGATAAATAGACTCAAATAGCTTTCCAAAGAGCTATCCTGCACCCGATTCTGACACCGGGAACGCCTTCAAAAGCCTCCTTAAAAAGCGTGACCCGTCAAGGTAGGTGCACGACTTGTTGGGAGGTGCGCGACCTGCCAAAGGGTCTCATACAGAGGAATTTGGCAACGGGCGCAACACGTCAAGAGGGGAGCGACTTGTTGGGCATGGTGCACAACTTGTCAAGCTGTCTTCCCCCAACTCATTTCAGAATTGCTCAAGCCTCCTTTAATTCATCAAATCGCTTGAGGTAGGCCCTTCAAACTTGTGAATGGCTGCTGGTTAGTTGGGAAAGATCATGAGTGTGTTTGTAATGATCAAATTGTGCAAGAAGAAACACTCCATATGGTTGTATGTAAATTTGTAATAAGATGCTAGGGTTTATTGCTATTTCATTGTTTTTCCCCTTGTAATCATTCTCTTCATTCCCATTTCATTTTCCCTATATTTCCATGTCAATTTCCCTTTTGAATTTGCAAAGAAAATAAGCCCTACCCCTTTCCCATACCAAGGGCCTTATTTGCAACAGCTCGGCAAGTACTTTCTCCACACCAGGTGGAAGGGGTCTCACCTTCTTCATCAGCACCATGAGTGTTATCTCCACACCAGGTGGAAGGGGCCTCGTTTCCGACAGCAGCACAGGTATCAGAGAGGGGCAAGCAGCCCATGATTGAGGAGAGATTGTTAGGTGATCCAGTTATTGATCTTGACGCCGGTTCTCCTAGAACAGAGCTCAAGGATATCATCCGAGAGAAAAGTACCGAGATTTAGTCACTACAAACGAAATTTTTGATGGAAAAATGGATAATCAACTATTTAGAGCAGCGAAACAAACAGTTGGAGGATGAGCACAAGCTATATGAGCTGCAAAAAATTCCTGAAGACCGGGAATTGGCTCGTAGGAGACCCAATGACTTGAGACCCATAGATCAAGAATCTATGTTTATTTGGGACAATGCTCATTTGAAATGGCTATTGGCTAAGGCCAATCAAAATAACAAACTGCCGACGAACATGAAAAATCATTATTGGGCGCGGATGCACGTGTGCAAAGCAAAGATGAAAGTGCTTCAAAGGTGGTTGGCAAAGGCACTAAAACGGAGAAAAAGGCCCGATCCCCTTCGTATCTTGGCCAAGGCTTCCTTGAAGGAGTATAGCACTAAATAGCTCAGCCACGGCACAAATTTCAAAACTTTTGAGCATTTTGGGTCATTTTTGGTATTTTTTGGCAATTTACAGGTTTTTGCTCATTAACGCGTCTCACCCCCGGTGAGACGCATCGTCCCGGCACCTCCATTTGACAAAACCTCAGCATTTCTAGATTTTGCATGCAAAGTTACATATGCACATGGATGGACTTGAGATTTTATGAAGTTTTGGGCCTCCAGAAAGTCAAAAAACATGCAAAATTTGACTTTCTGCCACGTTTTTGAACTCCAGAAAGCTGTCTTGGGAGAATTGCGTTTTGATAGGGCAAATGAACTCCAAATCTAGAAATTCCAGTTGGGTTGGAAAGTAGACTCACAGACCTTTCCAACAAGCCTACTTTTTCCCAATTTGGACACCTGAAAGTTCCCCAAAAATAGCTCCAAAGGGGTGCGACATGTCAGGCAGGGGGCACGACATGTCAGGTAGAATTGCCCAGAAATGCATTGTACAGACCAGGAAACTCAGATTTGACTTAGTTTGACTTTTTGAGGTGAATGATGATTCTCTTTGACGTAATTATGGTACTTTTATGACACTTTTACTCTGATGTATCTCTTCTAGAAGATTCATTCATGAAATAGGTGAAAATTAAATGAATGAATTGGTTTCCAAGTTTATAGAGGCAAGTTGTTTTGACTGCCTAGATTTTAGTGCTCAATTTAGAATTGGTTGAAACAACTCCTATAAGGATGAGCTCGACCCCTAGAGGCAAGGAAAGGTGTTAGCTTGCCTATATTATGTATTTTCTTAGTCATTTTCAGAGGTTGGAAGGTTGGACTCTTGAGGAAGAAGCTATCATTGTATTATTTCACTGTATCTCTGCAATTTTTGGCTAAGGAAGACCAGGGTTTTGTAGTCCTCTTTGGGATTCTTGTGGACTCATGTGTTGATGGTGTTTTTCTCAATGGTCTTGTAAGCTTTGTTATGTGATTCATTTCCTTTCTTTACTTCTGCACATTAAACAAATGAAGTGTTAAAGTAAGAATTCATGCTTGCCATGCTCTGCTTTTAAGTTTGTTTAATTTCAATGTTTTCTACAGTCTAAAGAGAATTCAAAGTTATTGTTTGCTCTCTTTAGCTCTCTCACCTATCATTCCTAATCATCCACATCAATCAAAGGCATCAATACTGTCTCATACCTCGCCCCAAAGAACCCCTTGCAGAAACTGTGTCCAATCCCCGCACCCAAAATTGCCATCCCCTCAATTTGCCACCAAAAACCCTAAAAAACCCAAATCAAACTCTTTGATCAGTTTACTAGCCTAATATCAGTGTTACCTTATTGTTCATCTCATCTATTGGAGATTTTACGAGATAGACCGGAGAGAGCCTTCTCCTGCCCCGTAGGGCTAGCTACGAGGCTAAATGGTTTGATGTAGCCTTGAGGTTTACCTTTCTCAGCCTGCGGTGAAATTTAAAGCGCTAACACCCCAAAGGAAGTTTCTTTGAATATTTCTAAATTGCTGAAGGACCCCTTTTGGAGCTGGGAGGGCTGATAACATGAAAATAGGGATTGCTTGAAGCACTTCTTTTGTAAGAACTAACCTGCCCGCAAGGTTTAAAGATCTGATGGTCCATTTACTGACTTTGTCTTGCAACTTGTTGATCAAAGGTTCCCATGTACTTTTGAGCATAGGTTTTGCAGTTAGAGCGACTCCTAAATATTTTGAAGGAAGGAAATCCCTTTGAAAGACAAGAATTCTGGAGATATTTTTCTGAATAGCAATATTGGTATTAAAGAAGAAGATTTTAGATTTGGAGAGATTAACTTCCATACCTGAAGCCAAAGCAAAAAGATTCAAAAAAAATTTGTAGTTTGAAGCTTCTTGGACTGTGGGGATTCCCTGTAGCATGGTATCATCTAGAAATTGTTGGTGAGTTAGGGTCTGCCCATTGTCATTGAGTTGCAGACCTTTGATCTTTCTTGCTGATTTAGACTGCTTTATAGCTCTCCCCAGTCCTTCCATCATGATAATAAAAAGAAAGGGGGATAGCAGGTCACCCTGTTTGAGGCCTCTTGAGGGACTGAAAATCTCTGAGGGAGAGCCATTGACCAATATAGAAAAACTAGAGGAGGTCACCAGTGCCATTACCCATCTTACATAGTTGTGATAAAATCCAAAAGCAATCAGCGTTTTCTTAAGGTAGACCCAATTTACCTTGTCATAAGCTTTGGCTATATCTAATTATATGATCATGCCCGCCTCCTTCTTGCTAGTTAAAGAGTGCACCACTTCATGCGCTTGTATGATGTTATCCAGAATTTGTTTGCCTTCCACATAACCTGACTGCTCTCCTGAAACTAGGACCATAAGCAAAGGTTTGAGTCTGTTAGCCACAACTTTGGATATAATCTTATAGATTATGTTGCATAGGGCTATGGGTTTGTATTTATCCAGTGTCTGAGCAATATCCTGTTTGGGTATCAAGGTGATGAAGGAAGTATTGAGGGCCCTCAAAATGGTTTTGTTTGATCTAGAATCCTCCATAACCTTCAAAACGTCCTGCTTAACAATATTCCAGCAAGCTTTGAAAAAGTCCACATTGAAACCATCCAGACCCAGAGCTTTTCCATTCTACATGTCTTTGAGGACATCACTTAGCTCCCCTTCTGTTACTGGTCTATTAAGGTTGAGGTTGTCCTCTCTGGATACCAGTTTCAGTACATTAGTAGTAATTTCCCTGATGGATTGCTCTCTATCTGAATTGTTCTCTTGAGTTATACCTTGAAAGTGATGGACTAATACAGCTTCTATAGCTTTATGGGAGATCTGCAGTTCTCCTACTTCATTCTTGATCGAAGAGATGTTGTTGTGATCTTTATTGGCCATGGTGGTTCTGTGGAAAAACTTAGTGTTGCGCTCTCCTTCTTTAACCATTGAACTTTAGGCTTTTGTCTCCAAAATAATTCCTCTTGCTTACATAGAGTTTCCCATTCTTGATAATGTTTATCCGCTTGCTTGCTGATGTATTTATCAAAGCCTCCCTTGATTAGAGCTTGGTTGAGAACCAAAATTTTGTTTTCAACTACTCTCTTTTCTTTAAAAATATTACCGAAATCCTTCTTGTTCCATTCCTTAAGCCAGAATTTGATATGCTTTAGTCTTTTGTGAAGAAGATACATACTATCCCCTGAATCTACAAGTCCTCTGTCCACCATTTTCCAATGTTGCCTATGAAGTCTAGGTGTGACAGCCAGATATTTTCAAATCTGAAAGGTTTGTTTCTAGGAGTTCCTATACCCTTAATTTCCAATTGAATTGGCCAATGGTCTAAGCCTCCAAAGGGAAGAACTCGTGCCATTACCTCTTTACCTTTCAGCATAAGATTCTCAGGGATGAAGAATCTGTCTAACTTTGAGGCAACAAGGGCCTCTCCTCCCCTCCTATTATTCCAAGTAAAGAGGCCAGTATTCCAATTAGTATCAACCGGATTTATGTTATCAAAAAATGTTTGGAAAGTCATGGAGTCTTTGCATAGAGGTCTTGTTCCTCCTTTTTCTCTGAAAGGGATTTAATCATGTTGAAATCCCCTCCCATGATCCAGGGTATGTCTGCATGTCTGTTCCTGAGTTCCACTAGGGTATCCAGAAACTTAAGTTTGTCATATATTCTCTGAGGACCATAAACATTTGTGACCAGAAAGGTGTCCCTTTCTCCTACCGGTTGAATAACAACTGATAAGTAATTTCTGGAAGCCTCAGCTTCCAGAATGGCAATTTTGTGGGGATTCCATAGAGTGAGTATGCCCCCTGCTATATTTTCTTCTTTTAATTCTAGGAACTCATAGCTGTTGAGCCATTTGTTGTGGATTTGTCTTACCTTTTGAATGGGACATTTTGTTTCTTGGATGAACATTATATCCGACGTTTCTTGTTTCATTCTATTACTAAGCATTCTCTGCTTTCTCTTACTTCCTAGACCTCTAATATTCCAAGATGTCAACTTCATTATAGAAGATTTGTAAAGGAGTAGCTAGCTAGTTCTTTCATCTTACCTGAATCAATCATCAGCTTTCCAAACTCCATCAAGAGTTCATTCTGCCTTTTCCTCCCTCTTTTCTTGCTTGGGTTTCGAGTAGCTAGTCCCGGCGTAGATTTCATCGTTTTCACCCTTCGGTTGTCCTGCTTATCTATGTTGTTCCCTCTCTCTAACTTCCTAGCTTGTGTTTTCCATAGATACAGTTGTTGTATTCTGCTGAGTTCTTTTTGAGGTATCGAATCCACTCCCCCTGTTGTACCCTACCTTAAGAATCCTTCCAGGTCTAGGTTTTCCTTATCAAGAATTTCTAGTAGTTCATGGTCCTATGGGTCTATATCATTCTGGGTCATTTCCTGATCCATCTCTTGTTCAAAATTGCTCATAGTGGCTTCTTTTAGGTACTCTTTATTTTGTGTTTGTTCCAGGTTTCTTTCCTTCTCCTTTTCTATCGAACTCCCTTCCATTGGTTGATCTTCTATAGTTATTTTTTCCCCTTCCTGAAGCACCTGAAAACTATTCGGCTTGAACTGTTGACCTTCTCTCTGCTGATTTTTCGGTCCTCTTTTACTTCCTTTGCCTTGGTTAACCACTTTCTGGAAGTTATCTGATTCTTTCCTTGTGTTGATTCCTCTTTTGTTTATTTCTTTGTTGAGCAGACAGTCTCTGAAATGATGTCCATGTTCATGGCATTTGCGACATCTGAATGGGATGTGCTCATAATCTACTATTTGCACGCATTCTTCATCAAAAATTTCCAAGATTATCTCCTCTAGTAGAGCTCTTGATAGATCCATGTCTACATATATTCTAGCAAAGGAAGTATATTTTCCCCTTCTGGGGGCTTCAGAGGCTTTAACATAGCGACCTAATTGATTGCCTATGATTGCTAACGATTCATTTTTCCAATAATCCAAAGGTAGAGAGTAGAGCCTTACCCAGACCGGCACTAAAGTAAAAGTTTCCTTCTCTGGGACAAAGTTCATCATCCAAGGTCGCATGTAGAGCCCTGCAATAGCATAGAAGTAAGGCCCTCCTTCAAATATTTTGTCCTTGTCTTCAATATTCGTGAACACCGCCGTAAAGAAACCCTTCGACCCGAAATGGAGATCTATGCTCCCTTTAGGTTTCTAGTGGTATTTAATCCACGACTGTAAATCTTTTTCAGTGGGCCATAGTCCCATGAACTTGCAAATGATGACATATGTTCCCATGTGCTCCCTGTGCGCCTACAGCTCTGGATTATTTAAAATAACCCTGGGAGTTGTGTCTATTTTGGGTTTGCAGGGTCCCTTGCTTTTCTTGTCTTTAGTTTCCTGTTTTTTGTCTTCTTCCTCTAAGTCATTTGTGCTATATTGACCCTTTTCTATGGGTTCTTCGATTCCCTCTTCCGTGCTTTTTTTTCCTGCCTCCCCTGTTTCTCTGACATTTTCTAGAGGCTTCTTGCCTCTGCTGGCCACGACCTCCTTGTAGGAGGGAGTGGAGCCCCCTCCTCTACCGCCCTTCATAGAGCCCTTTGATTGTTCTTGTTTACTCTGGCCGCTGCTCGCTCTTCACTATTTGTCGAGTAGGTTAATCTTCCGTAGCCTTGGGTAACAATCATTTTGATGATGATGACTCTATTGATGTATGAGATCATGATTTCCCAAGTGCACCAACTGATCTTTTAGTTTCTGAAGAAGCTTTTTGTTTCAAAAGATCTTTTACAATTTTCCTATTTCTCGAGATTGGGTTTTTGGTCATATTGTTCTATTAAATCCATCCTCATGCAAATATCTTGTATTAAATTTGGGTTTGGAGTGTATACCTTTCATAAATGTGCGGAGTCATGAAACAAATCAAGTTGTAGATCACCTTTGGCTGAAAATTCCATATATGTTGAGTGATATGACAAATAATCAACTCTTATTTTTTCTTGTGAATGTCTTCACGTCACTGGAAATCCTCTTGAGTGTTGAAAAGTGGTTGAGCTATGTAATGTCCGCATTTTTATTTTTCTCCATAGTACAACCAAGGTGGATTTCCGAGGCAAGGGATAGCTAGGTCAATGGATCAGGTTTATGTCATCATGGGTCCATATGGAATTCTGAGGATTTTTTATGGGTTCTAATGGCATTCGCTTAGAATATTCATCATCGTGAGCAGTTCCGCACATCTTGTTTTTGGTCCCATGACTTTCTGATTAACTTAATTAACTGTGCTCGAGGTGACATTCCAAGGAAATCAATTGATGGGACACCTCAATGTAATATTTCGTCAGAACCAGAATGAGAATATATATAGGTTGGGATGCTAAAAAGTGACTTCGAGTGGCCGAAGAGAGTATGGTGGGCGATCTACCATTTTCCTTAGTTAAAAATGATTTTAATTAGTCATTTAATCAAGGAAGAATAATTAATTGGAGAAATTGGGCCAAAAATGACTTAAGTGAAATAAAATAAAATTAAAAGGTCACTTAAGATAAAGTCAATGGAGGAGCTTCTAGAATAATAATAAAATAATAAAATGAGATGCTTTTAAAGGCTTGGAGATAATCCATAAGATTTATAAGAGAGGAGGAGAAGGTCATTTGGAAATATCTTGGATTTGATATTGTTTCTTGTATGAGAAGTTGAGAACCTAGTTCTCTACTCCATTGGTAGCCCCAGGACGGAAACCCTGGGTTGATTCAATGAGATTGGGCGAGCACCCATCTTCCCTTGGTGGACTCATTTAGAATCCACAGGAGTAGTGATTGATTTCTTGTTTCGGTTTGGAGGCCGACATTAGCATTCTTATCTTGGAGGGCCATTCCCAACTATTATATTGCCATTTATTTATATATAATAAATCTGGATTTTATTGTTGCATTTCTCATTGTTCTTCATGTTGTGATCATTTAATGAGATTTTCGTGCAATTAGTGGGCTTACTGTTTCTGTCAAATTTCTGGTATTTGGGTCTCTACATGACAATCTTATGTTAAGAGCATGATAATTTTATGTGAAGGGTTTGTTCTAAATTTTCTTCATTTGAGATATTGCAGTGGTATCATAGCATTGGTTTTGGCTTAGCCTACAAGTTTTCAGTTGCAACTATTATAGTTTAATTGTTTCAAGATTATTTGCAAAAAAATTTCTTCTATTTTTTCAGAGTCGTAATTTCATTGAAGAAAGTAAACTTTATTGGAGAAATTTGTCATAGTTGTTAACTATTTTACAATTTTTTTGGTTACAAAATGCCAAATTTATTTTGAAGGGAGAATTAAAGAGGTGAAATTTATCGAATTCAAAAAAGGGGGTCGAAACCCTTTATTTGTGAATGCCAACTATATATATTTTTCAAGGATGAAAGTCCATTAGAAGTTTTTATACTCCACGTATAGCATTTGCATCCAAATTCAATGTCGGTAGCGCTGTCTAGGTATGGAGTGTCGACCTAGGCATGAGAAACTTTGATTGAAGTTGAATATACATGCCAAGGAACCCACGTGAATTTCATGTGCATCCGAGACATGCTTTAATAAAATATTGAAGGGTTGATTTAAGGGAAATCAGAGATTGGTGGCCGAAATGTAGGTCAGACCTATTGTCATTCGTGTAACATACTTGGGGTATGATGGAGTCCATTTCCTGGGTATAGCAGATCATAAATCCTGTCAGAACAGAGGATCAATTTCTGAAGTTCCATCTGAGACAAGGGTTTAAGTTCTAATCTTTCGATGTTTTCTCCAAGGGTACCATCCATAAAATCAAATCATATTCAAAATTTATTTTGGCACTGGCAGACCCTCATGAAACTTTTTTTTGCAGCAATTGATTTCTTGGAAGAGGTCATGCGACATTTTCTCTTGAGATAAATCATGCCAAGGATATCACCATTGTTCCGAATTTGAATTTGCAGTAGGAAAGTGCATTTGGTATGCAAGGAAGCTGAATTGATATAAAACCTGCAACAACTACTTCAGGAGGTTAATTTATTGGATGCAGTGTCTCTTTTGTTTATTTTTATGGCCAAGATCAACTCCTTTTTCGGGCAACGAACTAAACTGAGGTCCATCATGTTGGGCGCAATTCCGTTATTTTTAGACTAGATTCCTGTGTGTGGGTCAAAATCGTGCTAGAAGACCTAGTTTATATGTGCTAACGGATTTACTGTTGGAAGAGTTGGAGTTGGTTTGAAGCTCAAAGGCCCAAGTTATAGTTGCAGTGGGGTTCAATACTTATTCTTATTTCAAGTGACGTTCTTCCACTGAATATTGCAACATTTCACAGAAAATAGTCAGTCGACTTCTCAAGAGAAAGAGCCGCATCCTATCTTCAAAAACCTAATGAGTTAAAGGGGCAACGTTACGTGTAGTTTAAGACACAAATTTCTGCAATCTATGCCAAGAAGAAAGGCCTACCTTTTCTCGGAACTCCAGTGACCAATATATCTTGTAGCAGACTGGCTAGTGCTCCAAGATATATGTCAATCTTGTAGCAGTGTTTCTGGAAGGGTCAAGTTACATGATGAACTCAAGGAGCCAATGACTCATTTGAGGTGTTTATTACTGCCTGTATCAGCCTAACCTTGTATGGCTCCAACACCCCAATCCTTCCAAGAGGCAGAGTGGGTATGAAGCCAGATTTGCCTCGAGTTCGTCGCATCTATTTAGAAGGAATTTATGACATACAAACCACATTACATCAAGAGTGGAGAAACATAATATCTATAGCATGTTCTAGTTTTGAAGGGTGTTGTAGCAATTTGGCGTATTGACCAGGTACTAGGCTTGGGTGGACAATCTTCTTATTTTCCTGAAGCATAAAATTAAGGAGTCGTATTACTGCTGCGGAGGATCTCCAGGTTCTAAGTTCATTTATCAATTAATATTTATCGGTTTCTCTCTAAATAGTTGAAGAAATGATTGTCTTCTTGCTATATGACATAATGTGTCAGAAAAAAATATTTTGTTTATTCCCTTGAGACCTATATAGTTATATTCGTAAACTTGCCAAATTCTGAACAGTAGAACTTGACCAACACTGTGTGTATTTTTTGAATCATTGAAATCACTAGAAGTTAGGCCTATCTTCCACTATGTACACTTGTGGAAGTTAAAACACATACAACACTTTGTGAAACACTTGTGAGCCAACTTCCTGTCTTTATAAACTAAGAATTTTGTGGGTCTTTAGCTTGTCCATATCCAATCTTAAATTACTGTAGCTTCCTTGTATGCCATTATTTTCATAGGCCTTGCAACAATGGAATATTTAAAACATCTCATGCACCAACAAAGTAGTCCCTCCATGGATTGAAATATAGATCAGAAAACAAAATTGGCCAACATACCTTGTTCAAAAGAGATCCATGCTAGTCTTACCCATGAGCAGCCAAGAGATTTGCAGAAGAAGCCAAAGATTGGATGCAAAATCCTTTCACTTGGAATAAATTTCCACCACATGAGGGTCACATGGGAAGTTCTCTTCAAACTTGATGAACTAGATGTTGTCCTTTCCAAAGTGAGTCAGCTAGAGGGGAAGAATTTGATGTGGGCTTTAAAACTAGCCATGTTATCCTTAATACAACCCAAGTTCTTGGTGGAACCTTGTGAAGGGGTCAAACTTCTAGTTGTTTCATGTCCCAGTAACCTTATGAGGTTTATTGCACCCATACCTCCTTTCAATGATAATGTTATGAAGATAACTTTCAGGTTGATAATAAAAACCTTTAAGGACTTACATAACATTGTGGGTCTTAAATTTGGGAAAAAGCTCTAAATTTTGGAGGATATGGCCAAGCTTTGAACCTATGATGTCATGTTTGATCTTGAGTGTGATGATCTTATCCTGCATATGTTCCAATGCTTCTTCAGCATTAGGAAACATCATCCTGAAATAGTCATAGCACACATGCAATCCATCTTGTCATCATGTATGAGAGGTTGTGATGCCATTTTCTAGGAGTTGCAGTCTCAATTATTGTCCATTTGGAAGAGAGAACAGTTGGTCTCACCTATAGCTTATGAACTAGCCGAGAGGTTACTTGAGTAGAAAATTGGGTTTTTCAGGAGATAGTTGACTAGGGAGGAGTTGCTCAGGTTTGGGGGATCATGCAGCAAAAATGAGATGAGGAGGAAGGGACTTTGCTTTGTTTGCAAGGGACCTTGGCGACCTGGCCACTCATGCTTGAGTGACGTCCAGGAGATGAAAGAGGTAGAGCGGGAGGAAATTCGTTCTTAATTTCAGGGTGAGGATCCTTCTTTAGATGAGCCCATGGGTTCATATGATGATACCTTTGAGGATCATGAGCAGTCATGTGGATTTGATGATAGCAGCCTAGATATGAGTCCATATGTAGTAGACTAGTATGATAAGCAACCAAGTGTTCTCATGAGGAAGGAGATATGTGAGTAGATGAGCGATTGATGATTTAACATAGAGAGCACATAGAGGAGCATGAGACATATTACACACACAGTGTATGGGATGGGTCATTTTTTTAGAGTCATTTAGTGGCTCATGTTGAGCCCATGATGGAGGATGAGTAGACACCCTTTGGGCTAGCCATTGGAGTGGAGCAGATAGATGTGCAGGAAGCCCCCAAGGAGGTAGTATTTATAGAAACATGTCTTCAAGAGATGTTGGAGCATGATAGGATAGTTTTTCAGGAGATTAATAGACTGGAGGAGCGTGGAGTTTTCTCTTAGTCGAGGGAGGTGGTAGTGCATCCTTACTTGGGCCTACCAATTGATGAGGTGCAAAAATATGTAGTAGCAGCTAGCAGAGCTGCAACATTTTTAGGAAGAAACCCTCTCCAGGAGTTCATATGCAAGGTTTGCAACACAATTTGCCCACTTTTTCTCATTAGAGGGAGAGAAGTAAGATTTCTTGGGCATGTTTTGATTGACCAGGTAGAGCATCAGGAGTTGAGCATGGACCCGTATCAGCGCAGTAAAATTGTTCCTTGCATAGGTGTCCATGCATTGGATTGGTGGGATATCATAAGATGGTACCTTATTAATGGAGTATCATTTTTAGTCAGGAGCAGTGTATCGTAGGAGCCCTTAGAGGTGAGGGATATTACATGCCTCAGTTGGCAGCAGGATTTAGGTTAGCCACTCATCAGTATAATGAGATTGATCTTGGTTTACACCAAGGGTTGGATTGGAAAGTGATGAGTTGGTACACATTTGATGGAGAAACATTCATGGTTGGAGTTATAGCATAACAAGAGCCTTGGATCCTTGATACTTGTTCGTGGTGGCATTGGGATCTAGAAGGATGTTTTGATGACAAGTTCAGATAGATATTAGTCTAGGATCCAAGAATTGTGGGGTCCATTCATGGTGGGTTGACACAGGAGCAGGGCATCACCCAATGGTTCGTGTGGGATCCGGTCAATGGGTCACAGTTGCGTTGGGCCACCAGATTGGTCCATAGATTTTGATTTCTTAAGGGAAATAAATCTTGAGGCAGGAGGACTGTAATGTCCCCATTTTTATTTTTCTGCATAGTACAACGAGTGTGGATTTCTAGGGCAGGGGATAGCCAGGCTAGTGGAACAGGTTTATGCTTCAGTGGTCCCGATGGAGTTTTGAGGATTTTTTATGGGGTCTGATAGAATTTGCTTGGCATATTCATCATCATGAGTAGTTCTACACATCTTGTTTTTGGTTCCGTGACTTTTTGGTAATTCTCGTAAAACGGGGTTATTACTAGCATAACTTAATTAATTATGCTCGAGGTGGCATTCCAAGGAGATTAGTTGATGGAACACCTAAGTGTAATAGCTTGTTGGAACCAGAATGAGAATATCTATAGGATGGGGTGCTAAGAAGTGACTTCTAGTGGCCGAAGCGAGTATGGTGGGAGATTTACCATTTTCCTTAGTTAAAAATGACTTTAATTAGTCATTTAATTAAGGAAAATAATTAATTGGATAAATTGGTCCAAAAGTGACAAAAGTGAAATAAAATAAAATTAAAAGGCCACCTAAGATAAATTGAATGGAGGAGCTTCTAGAATAATAATAAAATAATAAAATAAGATGCTTCTAGAGGCTTGGAGATCTATCCATCAGATCTATAAAATATGAGGAGGATGGCATTTGGAGATATCTTGGATTTGATATTGTTTCTTGTATGAGAGGTTGAGAACCTGGTTCTCTACTCCATTGGTAGCCCTAGGACGGAAACCCTTAAGTGATTTAGTGATATTAGGTTAGCACCCATCTCCCTTTGGTGGATTCATTCAGAATCCACAAGTGTAGTGTTTGATTTCATGTTTTAGTTTGGAGGCCGGAATTAACATTATTATCTTGGAGAGACATTCCCAGCTATTGTATTGACATCTATTTCTATATAATAAAGCTGGATTTTGTTGCTGCATTTCATATTGTTCTTCATGTTGTGATTCTTTAATGATAGTTTTGTGCAATTTGTGGGTTTACTATTTCTGTCAATTTTTTGGTATTTGGGTTTTTGCATGGAAGTCATTTGTTAAGTGCATGATAATTTTGTGTGAAGGGTTTGTTCTAAATTTTCTTCATTTGGGACATTACAATTTATTTATTGAATCAAGTTCCTCTTTTTCACCAATTATATTTGAACTAGTTTCGTATATTTGCTATACTAGCATTCTTTTTCAATTATTTCAATGATTTCGTTGCTTGTGCAATTTTTCACTAGTTACAAAATGGTTTGTCACATTCAGCATGCAGGGAATTTGGTTCTATTCTTCATAACACTTGCTGACCTGTTCAAATTGATTTATCTTGGTTAATTACTAATTGGGAATTAGGTGCTTCAATCAGTGCATTTGATCATGATTCTCTCTCTGATGATTGTCATTCAACTTACCATTTTCCCATCTGTACATCCAATGACAGTCGTTTTACATCCTTTGATTTTCATAGTTTAACATGTCATCCTTCGAGTACTTGTCAAACATTTGAGGCACTTTAGCCTTCATTGGTTCTCATTTCAGGTGCTCCATGTCTTGATGAGCCAGTTGAATATGAACAGATCAATTGTCTCTCACAAGATTCTCATCTAGACCCTGTGCTTCTAATTGAAAAATCATCTTTCAAGGATTGTGGGATTTTCAAGAGGATTTTTTGAATTTCACGATCCAAACCATGATTGCTTGGAAGCATCTTTCTTAGCAATCACTTTGGCTAATAGCAAGTTTTGGTCTTTTCTCATGATTGCTAAGAAGGATGACATTGATGAAGCTGCGTTCACAAGAAGCTTTCGTGTTTTGTCTACTTATAATGTCATAAAAAAGGTAAGAATGTGAACTGGTTCAAAGTAGTGGTTATGGCCTAGGTTTATTTTGATAGGCAAGTCCTTCTATTTCTTGTGAAAGTTATTCAAGATTTTATCTTTTATGTGGCACATTATTTTGTACTTTTTTTAATTGCTCGCATCTTTTTATATGCAGGTCAGGAGAAAAAATGGTGGCTTCACTAGAAATGTCATTACACTTGACCCTGACCTTCTAATTGTTTAGGTTAGGAGTGGGACTAGTTGCATTCTAGTTTCCTATCTCTTGCAATCATCCTCCACTTGTTCTCCTTAATATTTCTTGTGTTTTCCTACTTCTTTCTTATATCGTGTTTGGTTTAGCCTCCTTTTTCTTATGCTTTGGTTTTTCTTTCTGGTTGTGTCATGTTTTTCTTTAATGTTCCATTAATGAGAATTTGTATGAAGGGTGTCCCATTTCAGCTTAAAAGGAAATGTGGCAAAATAGAAAAGAACTTTGTGACACTGCAATATTTTTCTAACTCTTTATCTTTCTTCCTTGTCTTGGTTTCACCTTTTGGACGATTTTGTTTTGAAGGAAAATATGATTCTTGCATAAACAAATTCATGTGTCGAACCATGATCTTCATGTCTATTCTCGAAACCTCATGCCTACACTCAGGTCTTTGTGTTTTGGTTTTTTTAGGCTAATCCAAACAAGTAGAGAAGAAAAAGGAGAAAATGTAAACGAGCAAACCAATATCAAAGGTCTTATATATGCTTCTCTGAAGGGACAACCTCTTTTTCTCGCAATAATTTGGGATCCCTCTTTTTCCCATGAAATAAGTAAGTGTCAATGCACAGTCATATATAAATAAATAAAGGAAAAAGAAGAGAAAGGCTTCCTATGCAGAGAGTTGAAGCAAGAACCTTCGTCAAGGTACTGTCTAGGCCTACTGGAAACATAGCAATGTTTGTGTCCCTGAAGTGACTCTGGTGGGGTACTATCCAGGCCTGCTGGCAGCAGATCAACACTAGAGATGAAAAACTACTCTCTGAAAATCTAAAGCTCACTAAATTCATTACCCTTTCCTGATTCGAAACATTGTGTGATCACCCACCTTATGTTTGTGTTTAATCGATCAAAATGAATGAAGGAGACTATGTTTATGCATAGGGTAAGTGGAGAATCCATGGTAATCTAAATGATGAATCAATACTCCTTGAATAACTATACCTTGCACTAAATAGTTTACTGAGGCAAAGAAGTTAGAGTTTTACCAGTGTGTTGCCAAGTGTTGTCATTGCGAAAAACACCATCCAAAATTTTTCCTACACTTGACATTTGGAGCCTACTATGGATCTTGAGATCAATAATTCCATAGTCACTCCTTGGCCAATAATTATTTGTTAATATTTCAAGCTCCCTTCTTGGATTTTAAGTGTCGAAGTCACCTTCTTACGCATGCTCAGTCCATAATGAATTCAAGAGTGCATTCTTTCACGCGAGCTTAAAAAAACCTAGCACAACCCATCAAGACAGTATTTGTGTTATGCTTAACCCATCAAACTCAAGGCTTAAGCCTCCAACCTAATTCCTTGAATCCCTCAACTACAAAGTTCCTCTTCCCAAGCCTCCAGAACTACACATTGCGTAATCTCAAGGCTCAAGCCTCCAGACTCAGTCCTTGAGTCCCTCAACTGCACAATTCCTTGGCCTATATCCTTCCAAAACTACATAGTTGGCATCCTCAAGCCTCAAGCTTTAGCCTTGAGCTCTTAAGCCCCTCAACTATGTAATCTCTTGAACCTTGCCATCCTAAGTTTTGCATTGCACAGTCTCAAGCCTAATTCCCAGACCTTTGCCTATTGAACTGTGTGATCTCTTAGCCAGTCACTCAACTAGTCACTAATTCTAGCCCTAACATGTGAGTTCATGAAATATGTTAGGTTAGGGGTTTTCAAACTGATGTTTTCCATCAATGGTTTTTAGTTGCAGGTACTCTATCTTATCATGATATGATGATGATGGAGGAAAAGGATAAGGGGACCATGCTAAAAGACACATATGAAGTTGAAGGGATAATATGATCATCAGGCGAGAAGACAAAGGAATATTAGATTACAACATAATATCAAAGATTGGGATTACTTGAAGGCTCCATCTGATTGAAAACCCTTTGTATGATGGCTATGAAGAACAAAGCACATATCTCATGAATATGAAGCATTGCACATCTCTTATTTGAGACAAATCAATAGCAAAGAGTGACTTGATGCTACCATATCATCATGTTGTCCATGTCACCAATGTCATGTCATGTTAGGTCATTGATCTTCATCTACCACATCATTTTATGGAACATGTAATTCAACGTGGGAAAATGTATTGTAAAAGTGGAAGTCCAAGAGTCATCCATGTAATGTGAAAAGTCATGTAGAAAATCAAAGAGTCATGGATAAGTCAAATAGTCATGAGGGTAGTCCAAGAGTCATAAGGCAAGTAAATGGTCACCTCATTTGTTATATATACACCCTCATTGTACAATCAATGGACTTTTTCACCTTGTCTTCTCCCATAAGGCATCAGAGAGACATAGTTAGTACTTTTGGGGAGGAATTCATCACTCCAACGCTCCACTATTGGAGCTAGTAATGCTCATTGTATTCATGTATCTTAGGAATTTTACTTAATAGTGAAGCTTGATGGCCGACAAGTTTTCATGCATGGATTTTAAATATTTGTAATATTGTTATGTGAATATTTATGATTCATGTTTTCTTTAACCTGTACTAAAGTAGTTGAACTATTTTGATTATTTTAGTTCTTATCTAATTGAAAATATTTTGTAATGGTTGTAACAATCGTTGCATCTATGTGGACTATTCTACTTGATGTTAGGTTGTTATCTTTTTTCTTGTGTGTGCCTCTCCTAGGGTGGTACTATTACCTTTCTCTTATAGGCTCACCTTTCCTCCCTTTGTAGTAGAAGAACGTTGATACACTTGCAACTAAACATTCACTGGGCACACTTATTGGTTTTTCTAAAAGGCGCATACATGCTTCTCTCTCTTGTTGATAGCTAAAGCCAAGGAAAAACTATGAGAATACATGGAAACTAGGCCAATACTCTGGATGGGGATCCTATTCGAAATGATTTAAGGTCTAATTGGGACTTCACATCGCGGAGACCCCCTTGGTTGAAGGATTTCCAACATTTTCAACATAACACTACGTGCAACAATATCCCCATTTTTATTAATGAAAATACTACCATAAATTAATGGTATTTTATGGAAATGGGTGAAACTCTCCTTGACATGCATTGAATTTCCCCTGACATAATGTTGGAATATCCCTATCTTTTTGTGAAGATTCCTCCTTCTTTATTTCATTCATTCTTTCTCCTTGAATGTATTCCTTGCCAATGTATGCATTCTCTCCCCCAATGTCTTCCTTGTTGATGTGATTCAATTTATACATTATCTCTTCCTTTGACATCAATGGAAAAGCGACATGGTTGTCTACCAATGCTTCCATGATTATGTGTGGACCTAATCCTGTTGTTAATGGAGTCTCCCCCTGATAACATGTTTTCTTCATTTATAAGTTCCTAGAAATTATCTCCAACTATTCCTGAGCTTTCTTGTGGGCTTGGTGGAATATACCCCTGAGACCATGCTTCCTTTGTACATAATCCCTTATAAATTGTTGCAGCTACTCCTAAAATTTCTTACGGACCTGATGGAGTCGCACCCTGGGACCATGCTTCCTTCTATGTGAATATTTTCTTATTTAAAACATCTTTCACTGGCTATGTTCATTTTCCTTTGATTCTTATAACATGTTTCCCTATATTTTTGTCATAGCATAGTCTCACTCTCCTTGCTTCTTGTCATCATCCTTGTAGTTCTTTTACATCTGAGATATCACCTTCAAGGGACCTATACAAAACTTTTATAGATGTAAGTGTCCAAGTATATTCATCTACTATATTAAATGATCAATAGGATTTTCTTGGTCACCCATATTTCTTTTATCAATAATTATTTCCTCGGTATTGATCATCCTCCTTTTGAGTTATCCTTTTTAATTCACTTCTACCTCAATTTCTCCTTCTAATTCTTTTGGGAGTTTATCCTCAATTAGACAAGGAACATAATATTCATTATTTGTAATATGACATGGACACATAGATGTATAGTGACCTTCATTTCCACAATTGAAGCAAAATGTAGTACTTGATTCTTCTTTTTTATTGTTTTTAGCATCCATGATCATGAAGAGGATGTGTTCTTTAGGATCTAATGTAATTTTCACATGATTTCAAACCTTTCTCTTATGAGACAACTTCTTCTTTCTCTTCTCTTTATTGGCCATGATCTACCTTCTAAAAGTTAATTATTCCTAAATGAACCCACTCTAATACCACTTGTTAGACCAAACATCACACTTGGGGGGGGGGGGGGGGTGAATTAGTGTGATGGAAAAATTATTATTTTAAAACATTTCATTAGTAAAAAAAGATATAGTAGTGTACCATAACAATTTGTAGTATAACAATAATGAGATCTTGCATCAAGAATCCATCATCACATTAACATAAAAGGACACAAGCTTTTGTGTGGAAAATATTGCAGGAGAAAACCATGAATTTACTTCTTCTTCTTCTTCTTCTTCAATTAATTACATAGATTTGCAGGCACTAGCCTACTAGGGGCACCCACCCCCAAGATGTCTAAGAAAATATTTGCAATAAGCTACAACCTGATTGACGCACCAACCTTGAAAATGTGCAAGTAACCACTTGCAATAGGATACATCTTGATTGAGGCACAAAGCTCAGAGATATGTAATCTTAGACTTGTTGTAGGCTCCAACCTCACTGAGGTACCCACCTCCTTCTGTTGGAAATAATACTAAGAGGGGGGGGGGGGGAATCAATATTATTAAATTCTTTTCAATTTATACAAATATTAGCAAATGAAACTTGTGTATACCTTCCAAACTTATAATATATTAATCTGTGTGTCAGAACCATATAACAAGAACAAAAATAGAGCAACAGTCACACCAAGGAACACAAGATATAAGGTGGAAACCCAATGTGGGTGGAAACCACCTGCTGCAATATGTCTCTATCTTCTTTCAATTAGAAACTTCTTCTTACAATGATTTTTCACTGGTGCAATCCTTTACCAATACGCAGGCTTCAATCTGCAGAAGGCTACAACCTTCTCTTTTCTTCCAGGGACCACGTTTCATAAATTTTTAGACTAGATCCAAGAATATCAATAAAATAGATCTGAAATTACCCAACTTGTGCAAATACTAAATCAATAACTTCTCAATACACAGCAATCATACATAAATTCAGAACCTTGAACTCAGCAGTAATAAGCAAAGGCAGCTAAAAATATTTCAAAGAAAAGTCTGCAACTTCACCAATAGAAACCTGCAGATATCCGCACTTCCACTGTGTCGAGACTGCTCACTTCCATACCTACTCTGTCTTCTATTTTGCGCAACTCCGCACCTGTTGTGTCTTATGTTCTGTGCAACTACGCACCTGCGCTATCAACTGAACTACGCACCTCCGCTTTTGATCTATTTTCTAGCCTGCGCACCAGCGCACCTCTGTCGCCAACTGGGCTGCGCACCTCCGCAACTGCACCATATCTCGCATGCGGACCTCTGTGTACAGACACTTTATCAGTCCTCAATTATACCCCAGATGGTCAGATTCATAGATATGATCATACGCCAAAGGGATCTGTTATGCTCTTAACCTGCAAATGATACCCAAATACAGAATATGCGAAGAAAAGAGACCCAGAATACAGAATATGCAAAGAAACGATACCCAGAACACAGAATAGCAATGAATTTATTATTCAGAGAGTAATGTTCACTTGCCTCTTCGAGGGGGCAACCTCCAATAGAGCAGAGCTCGATTACAAAAATAAGACACGATGCTCCTCAAAGGGAGTTACTATCCTTTATATATGACTCCTACAAGTAATACAACGGGTCAATACCGCTTATTACTAATACCATCTATCTAATACTACGGCCCATTTGCAACTAACTGTGGTTCCTTTATTAATTGCGGATTAACCACTTACAATTATTAATATGGGCTTTATTGACTCTTAACTATGACGTGGTCCCATTACGTAGATAAGGGGGTTAGGGTGGGACCCTAACATGCCCACCCCCTAAAGACTAGCCTTGTCCTCAAGGCTGAAGCTGCGGAAACTGCTGCAGAATAGTGGCTGGCTCCCAAGTTGCATCTTCTGGAGAGGTGTCTTTCCATTTGACTAGGACTTCCTTAATCATGCGGCCGCGCAGTTGCTTGACTCGTGTGTCAAGGACCTGTTCCGGTTGAAGCCATATGGATCCTTCTTCGTCCAATTCCGATAGACTAGTCTGAATTCTGCAATTGTTCCCAATCACTTTCTTGAGGCATGAGACATGAAAAACTGGATGAATTTTTGCAGTAGGTGGCAAAGCCAACTTGTAGGCCACTTCTCCAATGCGTTGAAGTACTTGATATGGTCTGTAGAATTTGGGAGAGAGTTTCTGACGTGCTTTGTCTTTGAGTGATGTTTGCTTATATGGTTGGAGCCGTAAAAAAACCTGATCCCCTTCTTGAAATTGGCGCTCTGAGCAATGCTGGTCTACCTGTTGCTTCATGCGGTTCCGAGCTTGATGAAGATTCTCTCGAAGATAGGCGAGCATAGTTGTGCGGTGTTTTAGGAGTTGATCCACTGCTTGGAATTTTGAGCAGCCCTTGAGATATGAAGTAGGTGAAGGTGGGAGTTGACCATATACTGCTTCATATGGAGTCATTTTGGTGGTGGCATGATAGTTGGTGTTATACCACCATTCTGCCCGAGGTAGCCACTGTACCCAAAGGTGTTGTTTTTCTGAAGTAAAACACCTAAGGTAGGTTTCTATACATTTGTTGACTACTTTAGTTTGACCATCTGTTTGCGGATGGTAGGAAGTACTGAGTTTTAGTTGAGTGCCTTGTATTCTGAAGAGTTCCTGCCAAAAATTGCTGGTGAAGATCGGGTCGCGTTCGGACACAATAGAAATGGGCATGCCATGCAATTTGAAGATCTGATCCATGAAAGTTTGAGCAACCAAGGTGGGTGTAAACGGGTGGGGGAGAGCGCAGAAATGGGGATACTTCGACAATCGGTCCACAACCACCATGATGACTGACTTGTTCCCTGACTTTGGAAGACCTGTAATGAAATCCATAGAAACTTCGGTCCAAATGGATGCCGGAATGGGCAATGGTTGTAAGGTACCGGGTGTGTTGACCGTTTCCCCTTTGTGGCGTTGACAGACCTCGCATTCAGTTACGAAGGAAAGGATGTCCTTTTTCATGCATGTCCAGAAAAATGATCTTCTGGTGCGAGCATACGTCTTCTGAAAGCCCGAATGTCC